>WUAM01000103.1:1174862-1192219 GCA_024336885.1 Actenoides hombroni | reverse complement strand
TCACACTATTTCTAATCCAGGCCAGGATGCCATTGGCCTTCTTTGCCACCTGGGCACACTGCTGGCTCATATTCATTCTCTTGTCAATTATAACCCCCAGATCCCTCTCCCCGAGACAGCTCTCCAACCACACTGCCCCAAGCCTGTAGCATTACATGGGGTTGTTGAAGCCCAAGTGCAGGACCCGGCACTTGGCCTTGTTGAACCTCATACCATTAACAGTGGCCCAGTCTATCTAAGTCTCTCTGGAGACCCTCCTAGATGATGCCTTTGAAGGTGTGCAGCTTTACAAATGCATTTTCAGTCATTGCAATAAATGTTTGAGAGTTACATATTAATAGGAGAATAATGCTTTAATTCTGAAATAGTGTCTTGTCAATCTAAGGGGTGAATAGGAGTGGAGGAAAGAAAAGAGAAAATTAGTTTGGTTCTTGAAGCAGTGTTTCATTAATAGGGGAAAAAACCAAACCATGCATAGCTGCAAAGTTTGTCAGTGCAGGCAAATAATTAATTTTCATCCTACCAAACATCTTATGATTTCCAGTAATTATAGGAAAACCAGAAATATTTTTTTCTGGGATTTTTTTTTCCATTAGTGTATAAGTTGAAAATATTTACTAATAGCTGAATATAATGAATATTACTTTTCACTATCTCAGGTTTTCTTTAAATGGAGCTTGCTGAAGGCACTTCAAATCCATCCAAATTACTGTATCATACAGTTATTGTAAAACTCATAATTAGACATGATGCTTTTCTTGCTCAGTGCTGGAAAGCTTGCTTTGTTAATATTGTGTGATTTCCTCAGCCACCTTTTTAGTGACAAATGTTTATTGCCGCATGTGGCAGAAAAGTTAAAGGAGTTGAATTCTGTTGTGCAGGGGCTGCTAGCAAAGCATTGGTTGGACTAGTTGGCTGATAGGGTAAGTGTTGGTCTTTGTCATTGCCAACACCCTGCATTGTGCTGAGGATTTAGTTATACTGTATATAATATTTAGTTATGTGTTAATGATGGTAGTGAGTCCGGTACAGTGTTGCACGTTTCCTTGCAGTGGGGCAGCTTTGGGGACTCGTATCTGGCCCTTTCTTGGGTAGCATGGCTACTGTTCAATGTGACCTCCCTGCATCTCCCACTACTACCTGAAGTATTTAACTGGCTTTAAGTCTCAGTGGAGCACATAGGGAGTCGCTTCAGCTGCCATGTGTGGGTAAATGTTCTGGAAGTGGTTGCAACATGAGACCTGCTGGGGAGATCTTACTGAAGAATGAGGAGTTGATCACTTTCTGGGAGCAAAGACAAGAAGATATTGTAGGGAGCTGGAGAAAATGTCACTTTGAGCCTGACTGTAAACGTAAAGCCTCTTGATTTCAAGTTTGTATTTTATCTTATGAATGACAAAACTTAGTGGAAAATTAAAGCTGCAGGTGTTAAGATTTGTCTCTTCTGAATGCAGTTGCTTGCTAGAGGATGGACTATTTTACATCAACTTAGTAGTATTTGTGGGTCACAATGAAGTTATGAGTAGGTGTAAGTATGACAAGGTTAGGGCAGAAACATCAAAGTTGCTTAATATCCAAAGTATGAACATTAGGAGCATTGCTGTCTGGAGGGTTGTGCACTCTTCTGGTACCAGCCAGCCTGGCTCTGCTGAACGTGTATGTGCCAAGGTCTGTCCTGTACTCAGTGCCAGTCTTGAGGGAGGACAGTTGGGCAGCAGGCTTCATGGGAAGCAGAGTGTGCTGCTGTGGGCTGTGTACTCTTCCTGACGACTTGGTTTGAACTCGAGTGGGATAGGTAATGAAAAGTGTTTCCATATCCCTGAGTATTATTAGGGATACACTGTGATATCTGAACATCTGTGAAGAATTAGTAATGGTAAAGTTATATGTAAATTGAAAGGGAATTTATATATTGCTTCAGCAAAGTTGACTTTAGGGTAAAGTAAAACCCTGAAGACATGTCAATGAAGAATATCAAAGGTGTCAGGCAGTGGATAGTAATTCAAATAAAATTAGCCTAACAACCTAAAATACTTAGAATAATAAACATCTCTTGCCACAAGAGGCTCGTTTTCCTTAATTCAGAAATATTAAGCAGTCTGTATAATCATCCTTGAACACCCGATGAAGAATGCATATGGAAATGAGAATACATTTGTGAAGACTACTGAATTAGTCAGAAGTGTACGTGAATACCTAATATCTACTTTTGCTCGTTAAACACTGCAGCCTTTTGCTATCTTCAGATGGAAATTACATTGACCACAAAATGGAAGAAGACGCTTAAGTTTGTTACTAATAAAAGATGTACTAGGAAATAATGATCAAGAGCATAACAGACGCCTTCCTTAATGTTCAACCATAACACTTGGTCTGGCTGTTGGTGAGCAGATACTGCCTGCTGCCTATGGAATGGTGTCAAAGGAAACGGAACGGAATCCAGCAGGTCTCTGGGGACATGGACTATGGCATGGGTAACTGAACAAGAGATCATGTCCCTCTTTCACTTGATAATCCCACCTTTTGGGATTGACACCATAATGATCAATACATCAGAAAGATCTTAACATTCTCTGGCTTTACTCACAGTTACAAACCATTGTCCTGTAAGCCTCATAACAGAGTTGAATGGAAATGGTAAATAATCCATACTTTTTGAAGTCCCCCCATAAAATTAGGATGCGGTCCCATAAGTATCATTTATATGCCGAGAGAAGAGTTTATCATGTAAATGCACTAAGGAAGAGAAAAGAGGACATTAACACTTACTTTACAAGTATAAAATTATTTTCCTAGCTTTTAAGATAAAGAATTGGTAGATCTGAACATTGAGCTAACCTGGGTTGTTTACTTGGAAGAACATCCTTTCTGTATCAAACGTGCACAGAAACAATTTGGACATCAGCACATACTTACACATGTAAGCTCCACTTGTATTTCGTTGTGCAATAGTTGGTTTGGGTTTTTTAAAAATAAAACTGCAGGTGAGTTGTGATGTAAAAAAACCACTGGAGCAGAGATTTTTTTGAGTTTTCTTTATAGCAGCTTAGGAAGTATATGGAGTGAGTTCTATGTGAAATTGTTGTTCTGCAGTATACTTTCAAAGTCATGCAAGAAACCTCTTACATTCAGCTAAGTTATCTCAAATTTAGAGCAAGAGCTTACCTTAGTAACATCAGAACTTGATAATAAAATGTGCTTTTTTTCAAGCTGACAACAGAGTGTTTTCTATTACATGAAGACATACTTAAGAGTATTTCTAAGCCTTGGATATCTTTTGGAGCCCTAAAAAGTATGGATGTACTTTGTCCTGAGTATGTATACATGGACACTATGAAATGTATATAGTAGATGTTTGTGTTTATACATGCACTGCTGCAGCTGTGAATTGTACCCAAGTCTTCTCTTGCAATCTGTGTAACTTTGACCTGCTTTCCAAAGCCAGTTTTTTTACAGAGGTGGGTGGGGAAACAAGGGCACAGTCTTCCCATTCCTTTCCTAAACATTGAGAGTGTGTGTGTGTGTATATATATGCAAATAAGTACTGTGTAACTCTTCACTATCACAGTAGATTTGTAACCCTGATTGTCCAATAGCGATCTCCAGCTTTTTAATATCAGGAAAGCTCCCAAGGCAGTATGAATAGGGAGCCTCTCGGTGCTGACTGTAAGATGCTCATGTGAGGGGAGAAATTGTAACAGATAAACAGACACCTGTGAATGTGCTGGGTGGGTCTGCTGAGACTCAACGAGGGGAAGGTGTTTGCTTCACTAAGAAAATTTGGTCAGCTGAAACTACTTAACTTTTTGGGGGGAGGTCTTGGAGGAAAATATGACAGTTAAAAGTGTAATATTTAGATTCTTCACTTGCAAAGACTTTGTTTCAAAACGCTCTACCTTTCTTTAAGGGTGAAGTAAATGTTGCTGTGAATAAAAAGTCCCTTTTTCCTTTTTTTCTCTCAGTGAACGAAAGAATCCATTTGCTTGTACAGCTTTGCTGTGGAGTACTGCTTTCCTGACTGTAAATGGATTTTAATTCTATTTCACTTCAACATTCTTCCATCTCTCAGGGTTTTTCTTACCAGCTTTTTACGTAGAGTAGTTGAATTACGTGGGTAAGATAAGGATGCTGCTCATTGAAAAATGTGACAGGCTGTCATTAACCTGTCCAGAAATCATGTCTGATGGAGCAGATACTGTTTAGATGAATTATATATCCAGTCTTTAAAAGCTTTTCAATAGTAAACCAAAGCCCTTTACTTTCCTTTAACAATAATATAGTATGAGATGAAATTCCTTGTACATTTTCAGTAAACCATGGTCAACATGGAGGCACTGGTTTAGTGTTAGTGAACGTACTGGCTAGGAAGAGGACTATCAGCTGGGGCTGGGTAGGGGGGGAGAGTGGGACACAACTAGATGTCTAGCTGGGAGCAGGAAGCATTCAGTGTAGGGGCATGAGGATGAGCCACAGAGGGACAGGACAGACCCTCCACAAAAGGGTCAGAATGGTGTGGAAAAAGGAGCTCCTAAAAGGGTTTTTTTTGATGTTTGTTCAGGAATTGCCTGTGATTTTTAATGTGTTTGTATTGAATGATCCTTAGCACAGCCCTGCTAGTGATTGTGACTGCTGAACTGCATCCTTTGAGCCTTTTGAAAGCTCTTTGTTTCCGTGTCTCTGACAGTGTTGTTGCTGCTCCTCTTGGAAGCCTGCGTGGCTTCTGTAGTTAAGCTTTTTGTCTTGCCAAAGCCTGCTGACAGGGGGCCGGAGCTCTAAACTGCCTTCCCCTGATCAATCCCAGTGGAAGGAAGTGGTGTTCAAAGCTGACCTTGGGGGTTTAGCAGAAGATATGTCCTGCTGATATACCTGAGCCTGCAGGGCAGAGTACAGCCATTGGCTCTGTGGGATGCCAGCTTGTTTCTCTCGGGGATCTGGGGCAACTGGGTTTGTGGTAAATACATTCTCTTAATTCTTCATATCCACCAAGTCAAAGGTCCTTGTCCTGTTCTTAGAGCCCATCAACTGATGGGACCCCTGAAAACCTCTGATGTGCTGTGAAATGTGCCTGAGGTTTTGGCCAGGATGGAATTTTCAGTATGCAAATTGGTTGGGGTTGTAGACAGAACATGTTTGTGGATCAGCACAAGCGTGTGAAACTCCCACTAGGAAATAAGAGATGCAGTGCTAGTCTATGAGGAGAAGGTGGTGGGGAGTGAATCACAGGAGACAAACTTGTTTATCTTATTTGGGAGGAGGCTGAAAATGACAAACTGAAACAGAGATGGCAAGTCTAAAGTGGAACTGTTATAATTTCTTTGCTGTCTTCTGTACATCACTAAGGGTGGAATTTCCCCTGTTGCAGATGGCAGGAAAAAAAAAGATTGGGCTCTTGTCTTGAATGAGGAACAGCATGAATTCTAGGAAGCCAGTTGTTGCTTCAGGGATGAATTTGGCCCAGTGAATGTCACATTAGCACATTCCAAGTGCAAAAATGCCCGTTCTGAAAATTTCTATTGATTTTTATGACAAATGAGATATTGCAGAGTATGAACAGAAATGCATTATTCCCCTTCTGCAGAGATACTGCAAATTCTTTATAACACTGGTGGGACAGCTGCTGCAAGGGTACTGGTTGAGTCATTTAAACACTGGGGGAGGTCTGATGGTAAATGTTAGAGTTTTAGAATTCAGATCTTTGTTTCATTCACCTGGGCTCAGATGTCTTGTACTGAATGCACACCAAATAATTCTTCTTCTTTGCCAGGATTCTTATGACCAAGGCACAGTTGATGTTGAGTGAGTGCGGTGTGCATAAGTCAGAGGATCAAGTTATGTCACTTCTGTGTCCTTAATGTTGATTAAGAGTTCTGCCCTGTGCAATTTAATACTAGTAATGAGGCAGTTCTATAATGATATAATATTGCCAAGTATTCTTATCAGTGAGGATCGGATTTTATAACTGATGCTACTGCATGGTACCCATGCTATGTGCTGACGCCGCTTCTTAGCTCTCTTCCTCACACACTACATGCTGTTCTGTTGTGTAGTCCCTAAAGGTGCTAGGTCTGATGGAAGTTATTGCTGGCACTGCAGCAGGACTACAGCCTTGCTGAAACTAAGGTTGCTGTGGCAGGCAAACATGATCTAGCAGAACCTGACTGGTCTCATTCCCCTTCCTCTTAAAGAAACTGAACTTCTCTAATCTCTTGCATTTCACCCCCACAGTGTATGGGTTTGGCAGTGACTCTAGCTTAGAGGTTTGGTGGAAAGGAAGAGCTTGTGAAATTCTGGAGAGTGGTCCCTTATGTGTTTCTGAGTTGATCTGAGCTCTTAGAGGTTTAAAAATTACTGCCCTGGAACAAATTAGATTGCTTGGTGAAAACAGGGGAGAGACTTTTTCTTGGGTTTTGCGCATTCTAACATTCCTTCTTCGGCACATTGTCTTCCAGCAAAATACCATTCTTGACTCTTCCCGTTGCTCTGAGCCTCTACTAGTTTCCAAGGATGCTCTGTGCACTGCCACATACACTGGCAGAGCTAAGTCACCATCTCGGTGATTTTTGTGAAACCATTTCCTTGCTATGAAGTGGCTGTTGGTGGCCAGAGTCATTGTCGCTCTTATGGCTAGGGGTTATCCAGCTGCTTGGTTCCCGTTTCTGAGAGGATGTGTTCAGTGGGGGAGGCACTCAAAATGGTCAGACGTTCAAGACAGATTCTAATGCCTCCTTGTGTGTTCTTCCTGCATGTTAAAAGCTTTAATGTGATTTCTGTCACTACACAAAACTAGTGCATCTCAGAATAGGATGCTGCTTGCTGAAAGCTTAGATACTTGAGGGAAATGCATTACAACAGTATTTTATTTCCAGAAATGCCAGCAAGCCTGTTGTTAATCAACTGTGTATGCCCAGGTGTTCTTCCTGCACATCTCGAGACAGTTTCTAAGATTTATTGTGCAACAGATGTTAAACTTTATGCTCTTTAAGTTTCTAGTGTGTTTCTTGACCCTTTTGTAAATAATGGAGTTTTTTTGTCATCCTTCTGTTCTCTTCATGAAGAAATCAAAAGGCATACCACAAAACTCTAGTACTGGAAGTTCAACAGCTGTCATAACACTGGGAAGAGATTATTTTGAAAAGGGTACGTTACAGAGTGACAGTCCACTGAACATTCAAGTGTACTCCATGTACCTTGTCAGTCAACTCCTTTGATACACAAGGAACAATTAGATGAATCACTATATATGAAGTTCATTTTTCAGAAGCTACTTTGTAGTACATGGATAGTCTACCACAGTTTATTGCTGTTACAGATGAAGTAGGAAAAGCTTTAATGGCCGGGTTGCAGCCCATGCTTCTCCAAGCTGTGGAAAAGGCAAGAGGGCAGGAAGAGGTAATTATAAGCAAAAAGTAGGATGTTACTAAATTAATAAGCCCTGTTTTGAAACTTCAGTCAGTTTAATTCTTATACAGGAGCACTGTGGGTTATTGCATGCTTTCTCTCAGATGTCAAGTCATGCAAATATTTACACATAAAGAAACAATTTATCTTTAACCCCCAGCCCCCAACCACAAATAATAGTCTGCTGTATTGCTTGCAGCTGCCCTTGGCCTTAAGTGAGAGTTACTATGCTTTGTTTCAGGGCAGTGGTGTTTCAATGTACATTGAAGTCAGCTGGCAGGACAGAAGGAACCCAGGAGGTTTCATGAGACTTCTTTGTGCAAGTGTGTATGGAGAGGTATGATCAGTTGATATATCTACTTTGCTTGAATGAAGCACATGACAATTTCTTTTGTGTAAATCTGGTGCAAGCACTGGTAGCTTTAGTTTGCATTGGAGCTGCAATGAAGCTGCACACTGACATCAAAAGCATAGTAAGTATTTTCCTGATTAGCACAACTTCTGAGAGCTGATGCTTTTTTCTTTGCTTCAAAGCTGTGCTTTTGTAACCCTGCTAGTAGCCAGGTAGCACTGAAGATTAGAAAAATAATAAATACACCTCAACACTTTTCACTTGTTTAGTTTTATTAGAGTGCTCTGTGTATGCTTATGAAAGTAAGTTATTAATAGCATTGAATTTGGTTGGTGAAAGATATGCTGTGTATAGATGGGGAACAGGATTTTGTTTGTATGCAGTTCTGATGGTACTTATTCTTTTAACTCGACCTTTAACTGAATTTACCTGAGCAGAGAATATCAAATGGTAGGTTATTTGTAGGTGGAGGGCTATAACTTCTAGTGTCTTGAGGGCTATGGCAATTGAGTTTATACCAAGGTCTAAAATTTGTTGGGCTAAAGGACCCACTGACTTGTCAGGGAGGGATCAGTTGTGGCTAACAATTAACACCCAGGTGAATGCAAGATTGATAAAAGCAAGGATGAGTTTGGAAAAACAACTGCTTTTTAAAAATGCATCCTAGATTCTTTTTCTAATGGCTCTGCTAAGCACAATACTATTAAAATTTTCAGAAGATAAGAAAGTGGTATTTGTGGTTTTTTGTGGGGTTTTTGTTTGTTTGTTTTCGTGTTTTGGTTTTGGTCAGCAAATGTTGAGTCCATGAAAATGAAAAACCTTTTGAGATACTTTGTCAATGTATCTGAAAACTGTTTGTCAATATAGCCTGAAAAAAATTCATCTTACTATTTTTGTAAGTCACAAGCAGTTGATGGAAAGTGTCTTGATCTAGTTGGAAGGAAATAGGTACAGCTGGAAAAAGGTGAAATTTTGGTTAGGAACATCAACATCTCTCTAAAACTGTGTGGAAAAGGGACTTGGCAACATTAAAAAGTCATTGGTCCATAAATGCAGAGTTTAGCACTATTAGAATTTCAGCTCAGTGGCTGTATTAAAAATCAAAGTAATCTAAATAGATTTTTAAGATCTGTCACACTGTGCACAATATCTAGGAAGGGGAACCTTACCCTCCTGTCTTTGAGTGAAAATGATTGAAATTTGTCTTCATCAGGTATAACTTTAACATTTCACGATATACTTTCATTAATGCACACAGCATCAATCATTCAATGTACAGCTCTGTATGTGCTGTGACGGGTGGTTGTGATGAATTGTATAAGGGAGAGGCTGAAAGAATTACTTGACTTTGTCTTCCAACCTCAGATTTCCTCCATGCTTGCTGCCACGTGGGAAGATACAGTTGTACCAGAAGGTTAAGTGTCTGATCCTGGACAACATGATAAAGATACAGGTTTTATAAGGGGCCTGAAATGAAAACAAATATTTTATTTTTATCTTTTCAAGTTGTAATTGAGCTTGCCCTTTGAGGGAGCAGAGTGACGACACTTGGCTGCATTTACAAAAACCTCTGATGTCTCAGCAGATGGGTATTTAATGTGAGATGGGAAAGAGGTTATTTCTTCTGTCTCTTCCCCATGCCCATTTATGTTAAACAGAAATAATTATATTCAGTCTTTCTTGTAGATAACTTTCTAAACTGCAGATTATTTTAATTATTAAATTAGCTGCTGTTTATTTTTGGGGCTCTAATAGACTTGCATGTTGAGGTGTAGTGCCTCTCAGCTGGACAGAGACTTCTACCTAAAGCCCCACCAGCAGCTTAAGGTGTGATTCAGAGACTGGCCTACCCAGCCAGCATCACTGGTGTCTGTCTCTGACACAGCTTGGAGATGTTGACTCATTTATAAGTGGCCACAGGAAAAGTTTTTTGGCTATTTTCTTCAAAATAATTCAATGAAATGGACACACACTGAAAACAGTTTGCTGCTGAACTGGGGAAATGCAGTATTGTAGAGACACAGACAATATGTTTGCAAGGAGTTAGTTGTTTGGAAAGATAGTGCCTATCAGGTGTCATCCACTGAACAATCCTTCAGTCTGTGGTATGGAGGAGTGATGTGATGTGCAGTGCAGTGAAGGAGGGCTTCAAAGTCCTCTTTATATTCACTGTATATATTCACCAGGGGTTAAAAGTATTATAGATCAGGATGGAACATTATAAGTTAGTATTTACTAGCCTATGTTCTTGTAAACTGCTGTGGCACACCTCAAATGTGGGGAGTGTGCTGATGAGCAGAATAAATAAAATTTGTGAAAATATGACATGTCTGCATCTGCCTTTCTGTCCCCCCATGGCTCAGTGGTGATTGACATGTAAATGTTAATGCCCAGAAAAGATAGAGATTAGATGGAGCATATTGCTGTAATCTGCAGGGAGGGGTACTCATGAAAACCTGATCGGTTTACATAATCCTATCAAAATGCCTCCTAAGGTAAAGCAGGATTATAGTTAATGTGGTTTTGTGATTCTCTCCTTATTTCAGCGATCCTTGCCTTTTTATATAGTACTTGAGCTACCAACTATTCCATCTGTTTTGTGACTCTGAGATGTTGTTTACACTTGCACAACTGCATTTGAATGTCAATGTCAGATCTTGCTGATGAGTGCCTATATGTATAAAATAACTCGAGTCCCTTCAAGAGGTAACCTGTAAGGTATTGGGGATACTGCCAGGATAAATGCACCTGCAGCAAAGTTTTCCATCCGCTAGACTGTGACAAATGATGCCTCTTCCTCAATTTCTGTTGTTACTGGAAATCTCAAGATTGTCTTAAATCATGGGTTCTGTTTGGTTTCTCTTGTTTTGTGGTGGTGTGGGGTTTTTTTTGTTGTTGTGTGGGGGTTTTTGTGTGTGTGTGGTTTTTGTTCCGCTTTCATTTTGTTTTGTCCCTGTCCCCCTCAAACATTGAAGGCTGTGTGTTTGTCTCTTGCCATGAGATGTTTGGCATAAAGAATGCTCAGCCCTCTTCTGCTGCCTCCTGACACTCCTGGATGGAGATTAAGGAACTTCAGACCTGAATATCCCACTTGTCTCCCAGTAAAGAGTGTAAAATCCCAGTCTTACTCTGAGGCAGGGGAAGATTAATAGCAGCTAGAAGGCCTTGTAAGGATGAATGGAAAGTCTTTGAGGAAATAACAGGCAAATTTAGTGTCCACTAGACAAGCAGTTTCATTGCTCTGAGAAAATCTATGACAAACAGCAGTAAAAGCACTTGTCTCAGTAGGACAAAGGTGAGCCAAAGGGTTTTTTTGCAGTGTTTTGGAGGTTGGCTGTTGCCTGGGACAAGGAAGGATGTTGACTGGCAGTGATCAGGGTAATGGAGTTGGTGACAGAGACTGGCTACCCAACCCCCAGGTAGTGATACCTAGTTTAGTAACACTTGCCAAAGCTTCCCAGGTAAAGACAGTGTAGAAATGAGTATATAAGTGTACAGCTTTTTTTTTTTTAAATTAGTTTATTTTACTTGAGCTTTACATGTCTGGGTGAAAGAATGAATGTGTGTGTTGGTTTGTTTTTTGTTATTCAAAAGCTGGATGAGTGACTGTGGGCAGCAAGATAAAAGCAACTCTGTCACTCAGGGTGTTACCTGGAGGGTCCAATGCTCTGGGATTCTGCAAGACGCTTCTCTGCAAAATGATAAAGGCAGGAGCCTTTACCTCCTAGAAGCAGACACCAACAGTTTTTAGAGCAAACAAAGACTGAGAAAAATGAAGCAGCTGTGGTGCAGGAGAACACTTCCTGTGAGTTTGAGACTGTCCTGTAAAAATGGGGGGGATTAGGAGGTACTCTAGAGTCAGCATGCAATAGGCTGCAGGCAGTGTTGTTTGAATTTGTCTGAAATTCCCACAGGATTCAAGCAAACTTAAAATTAGTGTAAAATCTACCTGAGTTTTTGAGATTCCCCAGAGAATGCGTGTATACTTGTGTTCTGCTGACTTGAATTTATTTTTTCCTCTTGGAACAGTCAAATCCTGCAAACTGAGGTTGCTTCAGAGTTTGTTTAAACATGGCTTGGGGTGGAGGAGGAGAAACAGAGATCACTTTCTGGTTTTTACAATGATTCAAGAGTTGCCTTTAGACTATCCCCCTCTAGCACTGTTTTGAGGAAACTGAGATATGCTTATGTGAAATTTTAACCCAGGGAGTTTTAATATATTTTGCAGAGCAAATGTACTGGGGTTGCATCCCAGCTGTACAGTTGTGCAAAATAGTGCAAGATAAAAGCAGAAGAATGGAAGACAAATTAGATTCTTCTTAACCTGCATCAGCCAAGTCCTGGTTTCCAAAAATATGCCCATGCAAGTAAGCAAACCAGACCCCCTTTAAAAAAAACCCAAACCAACAAAAGAACAAAACAACCCCCAAAACCTGAACTCCACACACCCCTAGCCCCCACTGAACCCATAGTATACCTAAAAGAGAAGGTATGAGCAGAAAAAGTCCTCATCATATGGATGAGATTAACTGGTAATTAAAAAGCCAACCAATTTGAGTTAAGAGGTGGATTAATTAGATAAAACACCAGGAAATCTAATTTACTCAGCAATTTACTTTTAATCCAAGTCAAGAAGTTTTTATCATAGCTTCTATGAAGCTTGTAGGAACCCAGTCAGATTTAATTATACTCCTGTGTAATGACCCACATTAAGCTTTTATGCGTGTTCTAATTTATTTTATTTATAAATAGATGTACACTTAAGATCTAAAGAGAGTATCGAGACCATTTGATTGGCAGTTTTGATGCATTAATACTGAAATGGCAAAGAGAGACAAAGCCTTGGGTCTTATCCCTGAAACACAGTGACCCTGGTGACCTAAAGAGTGAATTTTCTTAATTCCCTCCCATATATCAGAAGTGTTTGGTTGGGTGTGTTGTTTGTGGGTTTTGGTGGATTTTTTTAGTTGATTTTTTTAAAAATTTTATTTTTGTTTGTTTGTTTGGGTTTTTTTCATGGCATTAGAGCTGTCCTTTTACTACTGGGTACTTCATTCTTTATGGAAGGTGGACAGGCAGCAAATGCAACTTCCTGTATAGTTGAACATGGTTTAAAAGCTGATTGTCCTAAACACTTTCCTTAACAGACACTTTAGAAAATGCACTTATCCAAAATGAAAATTGCATATCCTGAAACAGTGCACGAGTGAAGACTCTGCAGATAAACAGATTTGTGTGGGATTAGATGAAGCTGTGCAGTAACTAGAAGCTTTGTAATGCGGGTGCACAGGCAGAGTTTCGAGTGTCCCCATATGACTCAGTGTTTAACTGCCCTGTGTAAACAGTCTAATCTAGCATTGATTCAGCTTTATCTCATTTTATGAAAGTACATGAAGACTGAGCATCTTCAGGCCTGTTGCGTGCTTGCAGGATTTTCCACAGTGATGATTAGAAGGGTTTATTCACTTCCTCCCATATACCCCACTGTAGGGCACATGCCCAAGGTCACACACTGGGTCTAAACACTCTGACATCTGCAGCTCTGGTCAGCCTGGGAATCCATGTAGTTATTTCATGTTTTAACTGATGCACTTCAGGGGTGAAAAACTGAACCTGGATACACTTTTCCAATGTGCATCTGTGTAAACTAAGTAACTTGTCTTTGAAGAACGTGTAGAAGACTGGAAATAGTCTTATAACTCTCTTGAAAAAAACCCCACAACATCCTAAACTAGTTCTGTTGCAAGAACTAAAGAATAGAAACTGATGGCCTTCTCATTGTCTGTGCACTGAAATCTTGGAAGTAGGGACTCAAGCAGATCTATGTGTAATTAGAACTAGAGGTTTGGGGTTTTTTTTCAGGAGAAGAAATTTATTGAAGAATGCATTCTGAGGAGACAAATCACTTCAACTCAGGTTGCATTTTTTCAGACATGTTGCCGTATTCCAAAAGTGGCAGAAAAAGTTTCAGAAATGTTGAGTGTTAAAATTTTGAAATAAATGCTTGCACTTAAGCTATTCTTAAACCTCTAGTCCCCCAAAACCTCTAGTCCCCAAAAATCCCCTGAATGAAAACTAGATATTGACCTAAGAAGGGAATTTAGATTCCCTTTGTCTTTCTTGAAAACTACATTAATGTTCTACTTTTTGCATGAGCTGATGAATGAACTTCTAATGTGTGTTTTGGTTCTGCTACCAAACGAATATATACATTATTCGTGCAGATCTGCATCTCCAGATAATTATAAGGAATAACTTCAGTAATGTCAGAGGTCTTTATGCTAGCATAAAGAAGAGATTCACGCAGCAAGAAAAATTTCTCACAAAAGGACTTGCCTGACCAAAGAAGAAATTCTTGTAAGCGGACTTGGATCAAAACGGGAATTTCTGTTCTGTCAGAAATTCTGCTTCTGTGGGTTTATTTTAAGTGTTGTTTGGTTTTTTTTCTCTCAAAGGGTATGTTCCTTATCTATGGATAAAAGAAATATCACAAATGTGTTCATGACCCAGACATGAAATTGAAGTTTGTGCTTTAAAAAAACCCACTCCTCTAAATAAATCCAAAGCCAAATAAAAAACCCCTGCCCCTAAACCAAACATCCCATACCAAAACAAAAAACAAGCCTTTTTTTTTTTTTTTTGATGTCTTGCAATCCTTACAATAAGCTAAATGCTTAATCCTGAGCAGATGACCTTTTTACAAGTAGGAGGAAGTTGTTTGTTTTACCCCCAAGGATTTTCCAGTTCCTCTCAGTGCTGCTGTCATCTTTTCAGTGAAAGAGTTTGTAGCTTAGTGCTGCGTTATCTGTGAACTGTGGTTGGCCAGACAGCATGACCCAAGTGCCTGGTACTTTCCTACCACTTTAACTCAGTAATAGTAAAGAAGCCAAGCTGGCTGCTGGGGAGCACAAGCTGAGAGCACTGGGCAATGTGCAGCAGTTGAGAGATGGGCTGTTCACAGAGGCTAGTATTGTAGATGTAATACCTTGCACAGTTGTATGCTGAATGGTACTGAAGTTGTTGTCAAGCCTACAGTAAGTTCGATAGAGAGCACTACTTGATTAGTGTTGCAGTAGATTTACATACATCTGTCTTGTCATTTTTTTTCACTATCAAACAGTTAACAGTAGAGTTGGTTTATTCTAGTGCCACACTTTGTGACTTTTCGGTAGGTTTTTTTGGGCTCTCCCTGGAGTGGTCAACTCAATGCACTATGTCAATACAAAACTTGGTAACTTTCCTTTTAAAATTTGATCAGTTTTAGATATCCTCCAAAGTATAATAGAGCTATGAACAGCAGAATGTAGCTCTCACCAGCTAGCTGTGTAAGAAGCCACACTTAGGTGTTTTGTGGGAACAAGGGATGAGAGAGATGAGGGGAAAAAAATGCATTCAAATTGGAATTTTATTTATTTGATCTGTAAATTAATTTCATGGTGTAATACTGATAAAGATGTCTTATGGATTTTTTTTTTTTTTTTTTTTTTACTAAAGGTCTGATGGAGTGATGCTACTTTAGAGAAAGGTAAATTAACCACAAAGGCTGAGTAATTGCCCTTCTTGGGACACTTATCTTAGATGTGCTTATTTGTCGGCAGCTTTAAATGCATTATGCCGAAATAACTGTCTGAACACTGCATTTTTCGTCACAGTGCAGTCTAATTGTATACCTAGGCTTTAGAATAATGAGTTATTTCACATCTCTATTAAACTGATTGGTGATGTGATGGAGATATGCCTAGCCCAAATGACAAAGTAATAATAAGAGTAAACTATGTCTGGTAGGCAAATCAGGTCTGCAAAGTCAGCACCACTGAAACGCTTTTGGATTGAAAACTTGTGTGTTCTACAAGTGCTGAGAGCTACTGCTTACTTAAATGCACCTTGGAGTAGCGATGTAAACTGATCCAGATTTCAACTAGTGTCTGTAAAGAGTATGATCTGTATTAAAACTACATTTATGGTGCAGTTTGCCAATTTCAGAATCTTTCACTGAGAAATTCGTAACAACATCCTTTGATCTCCTGCTGCATCATGTGAACGTTCAGTAAATGCAGCTGTATGTGAACACCCAGATGTTTTCTTTAGATGATTTCTAGCCTTCACCTTCTGAATTCGTGGCATGTGGGCAGGTCTTGCTCTCTAAATTACATGTGTGCTTCATGTCTAGGAGAAGCTGTAGTAGTACTGCTGCAGCAATTGCTTATGCAGTCTGTCTCAGTTAGACTACCAGCCAAGGGAACCTGGAATAGGGGCATTAAAAAATAATACTTTTTTCCCATAAGATTATTTGTGAAACACATCACTGCATGTACTGTAATTATGATGGGCACAGTATGTCTGACACTACATTCTGCTTCAAGATCTAGTGGTTCCAAAGTGCAAATCATCCACACACTGAGGGGAAAAATAAGAAATTGGTTGTTTTGGTTTTGTTTGTTTGTTTTTGGTTGGTTGGTTTTGGTTTGGTTTTTTTTGCCCAGAAAATCTTATATTCTAAGACCTTAGAAATTATAAGAAGAATTTAGAATTGGAACTTCCCAAAGAGAAATTAATTGCACAAGGAAAATGTTAATTCTTTAGCCAAGATGGATGATAGCATTAACCAGAAGACTTTCTTTATTCAGTGGTGAAATGAAACCAGCAAATGTAAATCAGACTGAGAGAAGTAGGAAATAAAAGTTAATAAGTGTAAATGAAAGGTTAAACAGTTAAGAAAATATTAAAGGAAAGATACGGAAGGGGAAAGAGAAGCGGAGGGAGGGAGTCCTTGAGTGGTGAGTGGTAAAAGCAATGAGTTTTATCTTTCTAGGAAAAGAACAGTTGTAAGCAGAATTTTGGGAATTTGTATAACTTCTAATAAGAATGCATAAAAGCTGAAAGCTCTTGGGAAATATCAGTCCTATAAGTAGAAGAATTTAATTAAAGTCCATCTACATGGCTTTGTAGAAAATAACCCTAGGCAAACCTAGAGCTTTCTCCTGAGATTACAAGTTTGGATATAATTGCATTAATTTAACTTCCCCAAACTCTTTAAAGATACTTAGTTTAGAACTCCACATTTTTTAATTCTTTTTCCTAAGCATATGGATTAGGAATGGGCACACTGACTAATGTCAAATGTAGATGCCAATAGGACATCACTTGCTTGGTCTAGGGCACATGGGTCATGGTCTCAGACTTGATGATCTGTGGGGTTTTTTCAGTGGTTGCAAAGTAACATAAAAGCTTCCTAGTATGGTTTGGGTGTGACACGGGAGTTAAGGCAGTGCTAAATCAAGCAGGATTTTTGTCGCATCCAGTGCAGTCTGTTTGTCCACTTTACTTTCCAGCTCAATTCTTCTAACTGCACTTTCTGAAGTTAGCAGCATGTTTTCACAGGCTGTATCTGCTTCTAGCAGGGGTAACACCCCGTGTTTAGAGTTAGTACCAAGAATTGGTGTGCAGACCAAGGCCACTGCTGCATCTTGTGTACAATATTGGGGGGGTGCAGAAGGTAAAAGGCTGCACCTGCAGGGAGGGGCGGACAGGACAGGTGACCCTAAACTGACCAGTTAGGGATTCCAGACCATAGATGTCATATTTGGTATAAAGCTGAGGGATCTGG
>WUAM01000103.1:1164205-1174622 GCA_024336885.1 Actenoides hombroni | reverse complement strand
GGACAGGTGACCCTAAACTGACCAGTGAGGGATTCCAGACCATAGATGTCATATTTGGTATAAAGCTGAGGGATCTGGAGGGTCCTGCTTGGCTTGGTTTGGCTCTTCTGGCTTCCTCGCTTCTCCAATTGCCAGCATCCGAGGAGGACTCTTGTCCCTTCTGCCTTCAATCCCAATTGGTGTGCTCGTGAATCCAGTACCAGAATCCAGCTCCTGAACACAGTTCCGGTCTCTTGCTAGGCCCAGCCTGGGACTCTCCCAGTGCCTGCTCCACGGTGTCAGTGGTGGCAGTGATGTACTCGCTAAAGCCTTTCTAGTTTCCTTTTCTAATTGCTGTCTCTCTCCCTTATTCTTGTTCCCTTCCCCTTTGGGGAGGGAGGGGGGTTAGCAGAGGAGCATCTGTTACAGGTCTAGAGGTCTGCCCTTACCCTAAATTGTGACAGTCTTCAAGTGAAAAAGAGGAGTTCAATCCATTTAGTGTATAAATTAGTAGGCATTCTTGGGGATAAAGTCCTGGGTGTTGAAGAGCTCTGGAAATCAGTGCAAAGATACACAGTAAGTGTTTGTAACTGAGCATAGGAAGGGAGCCGAAATCCAAGTCAAGCAAATTCACATTAGAAAGGAAAACACATTTTTATCAATGAAGGAAAAGCCTAGAGCACTAATATTTTCTTTCTTGTATTGCTGAAATAAGACTAAATAGCCTTTCTGGAAGAGATGTTTTAAGGAAACAGGCGTTCTGCTAAGGCTAGCAGAAATGGGCTGCCTATGCTTTTCTGAAGGGAATGGCAGCTAACCCACACCAGATATGTAAGTGATGGCCATGTGCTCTCCAGGGTCAGCAGTGCTTGTTGAGTACAAACCCTGTCTTTACTGTTGTCTTGGTATTTTTGTCTTTATCTGAAATAGTAACTAACAATCAGCTGTTCATGTAATAAAAATATTTAGCCAGGGTTAGGGTATTTTACTGGTATATGTCTACAGTACCTCCCTGTCTGCTGTGTTATTCTTGTCTAAAGCAGGCTTTTCCTCTTTCAGCAGGCCAGCTCCTCTGCACCATTCCAAAATTCATCCTTGTGCCCTCTTAGTTTCTGAGCAGGTGTTAACTTGCTCCTCTTGATTGAAATCCTGCCTAGGTTGACCTTAAATGTTTCTCCTCCTCTCTGGAGTTACCCGCTGTCTCTACATTTCAAGCTTCAACTTTTCTGGTCAATATTTCCATTCCTGTCTGCAGACTTTTAATTGCATTTTTGATCCCTTAGCCTTCCCTGCTGGGTGCCTGGGCTCTGTGGCTCAGATCTTTGCTGTTTTGCCCTTTTGCTCTTCTAGATCATCAATTTGCTCCAGTTCACTGGCCTCTGTGGATGGTTTCATTGTGTGTCTGCAGGAAAGTCCTTTGTTGTGACATCCAGACATACTTCTCCCTCCTACCAGCAATGAAGTTTTGGGGCTATAAGGTTTTATATTTTATAATGCTTTCTTTTTTTTTTTATCTCTTTAAAGTGTTTTTTCTGATAGCCCTCTGATCTACCTCCTTGTATTCCCCTGTCCTGCTGCTTCCAGTCTGTAAATGCTGTATGAGTCAATACTTTCCTGCATTGGATTAAAATTGCTCTTGGTCACACCAAACCTTCCAGTAGCTGCCAGTATATGTGTGTGCACACACATGCCACAGTTACCTTTGTGCCACAAAGGCCACTGAGAGTCCTCTTGCCCTTTATCAACAGGGCTTATATTCTAGGCCACCCTCTTCTGTGAACATTTTAGGCGTTAAACTGAGTCCTTTATCCAGAACTACTGATTCTTCATATTCATTTGACTGCAGCCTTGTCCTACCTGATGCTGTTTGTGAATGTGCTTTGTGGATCCTCAAGTACTTAAACTGAATCTAGCTCCTGAAGCCTCTGTTCATAAACTGATTTTCCAGGGATCTCATTTTGCTGATAAAGTATGTAAGATAAGATCTGTAAAGGATGTGGGGGGGAACATGAGCCAAGGCATTTTACAAAGTGCTGAGCTCATTTTCTATTGGTTTGATTAGTTTCATTTAATATGAAAGCAGTGTGAAGTAGAAGAGAATTGGGTCCATCTAGGCAAATGATGTGTGTTCTTCATGGTAACCTGTGTGGCAAAGTAATGTTTTATAGTTCTTTGAAGTCCTACGCTAAGAATTCAGAGCATTGTTGTCCAACTATCCTATTTTTGTTTGAGAGCTGATTTTTGGCTTCATGTGCTTGTAATTAAAATTTTATGCTGTTCATATTAAAATGTCATTGATATGCAAAATGGCACACACTGAGTTTGATTTGCAAACGACTGCTTTAAAATGAATGATCTTGAATATTAATGAAGCAGGCTTTCAAACAAACTGCCATTTTCTTTCCCTCCTCCTATCCCCTTTTTTGGTGGAGGTGCAAAGGGTTGACAGTATGGAAATTATGAAAATAAGCAAATTCATTTAATCAAGTGCACCATTAATTATTCATTAACTATGTGAAAGGCAACATCTTGGTTCTCCATATATAGATGGTGAATGACACTTTATATACGCTATATAGTGTTCTGTCTTGATTTCCGTAGGTGTTTGCTACTTGTTTTATCCCAACTTAGTCAAAAGACTGTGATTCCCTTAATTGGATCTTTTTGAACTAATAGCACCGTTACTGCTGCTGTTCCAACTCCATGGGTATTTAGATGGATGTATTATGTTCAGTTCATTCTGATTGTGAAAGTGTCATACAGCACAGCTTTACAGCTAAATTAAAGTTGCCTTTATCCTGAAGCTGAACATTCAGTCCATCCTGGGCGTCCTGTTCTCTAGAGCAGAGTTTTTCACTCTGCACTGATTTCTGTTATCAGAAATCTGCATTCCAAGTCCTGATGAAGCAACTAGAAATTGGACTGCAATGAACTTGTTCTCTTATGAAATGAAGTGAAAGGGAAGTATGAACTAGATCTTGTTTAAAAGCAAATTATAAAATAATCCTGAAGGTTATGCTATCACTGCTAACAATAAGGAATGAAGATGAAAAGTCAGCACAGCACACTGCTTTCAAATCCCAGATGGATTTCAAGTAGATCTTCCAAGGCAGAACCTATGCTCTTCTAAAGACCTAGGTCCAATATATAATGCTAGCGTGTCATTCAAAGGAGCTTTGTGAATTGATTGGCTTTTCTTGGGAGACCAAAAGCATTGTAAGTGCATATAAGACCTATGGAAGTATGGGGTGGTTTTTTGTTGGGTTTTTTTTTTCCGTTCTCATTGGGCTCTTAAGATCATTATTTAGATCTTGTCTCATGCAAATAGAAAGCTTTTTACAAACAAGTTCTGAGTGTCAAGTAATTAGGCGCGTTTGAAAATCAATAGTGTCTGTATAAGTGATGTTGAGAAATTATTAGCAAATGTCTAATCAGTTACATAATGGAGATCACATACACTGCACTAATCAAAAGGAGGGAGGCCATAATCAGCAAAAGTCGTGCAGCTTCAAAGAGAACAACAGATGCCCAAAGACAAGGTTGATAATAAAATCAGAAGTATCCCAGTGTAATTTATTCAGTTTACTATGTTCTTTATCCAATTTCCCATATGCTATGGGATATAAATCTTGTGTCTATGTTACTTTTTTTCTCTTACACACTGATCATTACACAAAAGTACTAAAAACTTAATTGGGAGAATGCTAAGGATCTGGTGAGAGCAAGGATCAGTGGAAACAAGGACGTTTCAGAGAGGTTCCTGCTTTGGTTACAGCATGGGCCACTGAACTTGAGTTGAGCAGTTTTTGATGGTGGTATGTTGTGGGCTATGCTGGGTGAATAATCTGCTCATAAAGATTCATAAAAGGAGGTTAGGATCTGAAACTACCTTTTTCTTTTCCTAGTGAGAGCTTCAGGGGGAAGGGTGAGAGAAAGGGTGAAGTACTGACTTCCACTGGTTTTGTTTGGGCTTGATTTCTTGTAGGACTTGCTCGTGTGTGAAGTTGTACACTGGTCCTGGTCTTGCAGAGAGCACTAGCTTTATAGGTGGCTGTGGTGGGGAGGTGACAGAGTTGATGTACCCGCTAAGCTCTAGAGCAAAGTCCGTGTTAATTAATGCACTTTCTTGTCAGATGGAGTCTGGACTCGTATAAGTAGCAGATGATTTTGGCAGTATCCTCTTCTGTCTGAAGTTAGCCTGCACTCCCTGGACCTCTGCAGATCTGTGCTGTGATCCAGGAGATGTGCCTTGCTTCAGTACCAGGGACATTTCTCCTCTGCAAGTAAATATTTCTAGATTATAATTATCCAAATGCTAACTGGTTAGAGACAGCAGAGTCAATCTGTGCTTTATTTCCTGAAGGACTGCATGTCATTTCATGATTGTTTGGGTGGGTTTTTTTAATATCAGAAAATCATGTCAAAAATGTCAGGGAGCTAGAAGCTAATAATGAAACATCCTTATTTTTAAAGAACAACAGAACATTCACTTAAATGCAGGCAATCTGAGGATGTGTTCAGAATACGAAATGTAGCAAGCGTTAAGGAGTAAGACTTGAAATACAAAGAAACAAAGCCTGCAGTTAAATTAAATATCCAATTAAGCTATCTGCTTGGCTGCAAAATATCTTCTTGACAGACAATTAGTTCTGGGCAAGTCAAACATTTCAGCTATGAATTCATATAGGGCAATTAAAGAAACTAATCTCTATTTGAAGTGAGGAAGTGGTAAATTGGAAAGCTTCAGACGAATACGGAAGTTTAAACTATGTGGAGTTCCCTGCAGTCTTGCCACTGCCTGGGGAAGGGAGTGGTGATTTTGGGAGGTGACCCTGTAGTACCTTTCCTCTCTCTAGAATGACTCCAGTAGGATAGTATTAGTGATCTGATTATTACTGGAGATGCTGAATATCAAGTCGATTTTAACAAGACATGAGTGCACAAGATTATAGGTAATATGTGGGATAGGCTTCCAACCTGTTTTGCTAAAACCGAATCCTAATCTCTTTACTCAGAAAGCTTTGCTGCTGGATTCCAGGAAACTGGTTCTCTCCCTGACTCGAGGATCTCTTCTTCCTCTTACACATAGCTCAGTGAGTGATTGGCCTTTGCTAGCACTACTGAAATTCCCAGCAGCATCTTCCTCCCCCCAAGCAGAGCCAGGACAGGGCTTTTCAGCAGCGGAGGGCAGCTTGGATTTTGCCATCCCAAGGCTGATCAGCTGCAGCTGGCCTAGGGCAGGGCTGCTTCTGCGCAAGTGAGAGGAGGAGGAAGGCAGGGGAATGGTGCAGAGGGAGGCATCCCAGAACTAACTTTGAAGCTCTAGCTGCTTCTGGAGGAAGCAGAAGCAAAGAACAACTGGAGGAGCGGGAAGTGACAGTATCAGTTTCTGTAAGACTCCTCTCAGAAATGGGGAATATATTCAATGTTCAGCCCGAACACACTTGTTACTGTGGCCTATGTGTTACAGAATGCCCCTTCTAGCTTTCTCCTAAAAACCCACGGCTCTAATTAATTTATATGAGGTAAAATTGCCCAGGATACAAGTTAGGAGTGTTGAGCTGAAATCCTGTTGGTGTTTGTAAGTCATTCTTTTTCTCCTTTGTATGTCTCCTTTTACTTCAAGTGCTCTTGATCCTCTTTTCCACATCTCCCAAACTTGTAGTGAATACAAATTTTGGATGTACAAGAAATTCAGGGCATGACATCCTTGTGTAAGCTGTAAAATACATGGTACTGTATTTTTCCTAGTACATAATTTTTCCTAGTCCATAACAGGTCTGCCTTTTTTTTTTTCTTAAACTCTGGCCCCGTAGGCTTTACTTTAACCTGGCTAACGATCTGTTCTGTTCTATATCCCTGCAATGCAAGAGACATTAAAAAAACCAGCTTGGAAAAGGCTATGAAAAAAGCACTTTTCTGTAGCCAATATTGTCTCATTGTTTGCTTATGTTCCTGGAAGCAAATCTTCTATCACCCCTACCAAGAATAACATGTATTTTAGCCATTATAGGTGTGGAGGACTGCATCTGTGCTGATAGAACTTGAAATATCAACAAGTTACTTAATACAAGCTAAAATTGCTGAGTTATAGTAAGGTCTTGAAAAGCAGGGTTTTAATGGAAGCAGCAACTGACCATTAGCTATAGTGGTGCTATTGAGGCACAAAACAATAAATTGTTTTGACTTTATGAAATGGTGACATAAAGCACATTTGGGTATAGAGCATAATTACACCATTATTCTGCTTTTGGAATTTTGTTTTATTTCTCCTAAAATAAATTTTTATTACCACCATAGGCATATTAAGCCATAAAGAAGTCTGTCCCATGGGCAAGTGTTTTCAATTCCAATATATTCTTTGTATGTGTAAGTCAGGCCATATATTATGTGACATGTGCAAGGACCATAAATTCAACTAGCAATTGAAAATGGTGATGGATCATCATAATGACAGTTCAAAATTTTGTACAGGATTCCATATTGCTGAGCAAACATATTGCTCAATACATGAAGCACAGATGTAAGATCTGTTTTTTGAGGAAAGTTTAGAAAAAGGAACAAATAGCAACTGGGTTTTTTGGTTGTTCTCTTTTTTTTAACTTACTGAATTAGTACTGGTTCTGTGGAGTTCTACAAAAATAGCTTACAGTCATGAAAAATATTTACTAACTGTTCTGGTGGTTATGAATTCATGTTGTGATGAGTTCTTTGTGTCTAAAAAGGAATAGAAGTATACCGGTGTTAAGTATGAGCTGTATGTTTAATGCCACTATTAATAATATGCATTAAAGTCTTTGTAACCTGCAAAAAAAATAATTGGAGAGTGTTGAGATATTAGGAACATTGAGATATTAGGAACATATATTGCCTGTAGAAGAAAACCAAAAAAACTTCCTCCTGTATTTTGTGCAAATATATGCTGTCTAAAGCTTGTTTGCTTAACTTAATTCTTTTAAGATGGAAGAGAACTAATAGGTTGGTATGGGGACCACCTCACAAGGCAAATACATTATGCATAGGGAAGTATTGACTTGTGTACTACACCTCATGTGTTCTTCCTTAGGTTTGGAAAGCCTTCATTTATCTTCTTTGGAGTTTGACATTATCTAGGTCTTGCTGAGCATAATACTCACTGGTTGCCTGCCCTCTCTGGGATTTAGCTGGGCGTTTGACCTCGCCACCATTCCTGACTCTTTATCAGGAAGATTGTGTTTGAAAGGGGTAATCTGTATTAGGTGTCCTCTAATGATTAATTTAATGGATAAAATGATGAAGATTCTGGGGAATATATTCAACACTTTTCAATTAGAGAATTGATACCATTTTAATTAATTATCAGAAAGGTAGTCGATTAAGTATTATCCCTTCCGAAGATGTTAGGCTTTCTCTCCCTCTGCTTCCTGCCTTCATGCAATGTTAGTGGAAGGAAAATGGTTGTAGAGGCCCCAGATTTCATTGGGATCAAGCTGGAGCCTTAATGGGGAAAGGTACAGCTATCTGCAAAACCTCTAACAAAATCATGTGGATGATTGTCGGCCATTTACTTCTCCTAGAAGTGGCTGATATTGTGTATTTCTGTGCCCTTAATAGAGAAACCAGCATTAACTTCTGAGGACAGATTATAATAAGAGTGATTTTAAAAAGCATGTTTTTTACCATCTGATCTCCGGTACATCTCACTCCCCCCAAAGAAAACCACTAAAAAGACAGCACCCAAACCCAACAACCCATTCATCTATTTATATTTCCCTTTTGTTTAGTGTCCAGGGGAGGAGCTGGGAAAGATAACATTTTGTGCCCTTTCTGTATAATTCTTGAAGAAAGAGGGTTGTTTTTTTTGGCTTATTCCCTGGTTCACAATGTTTGGGGTGAATGAGGATGAATTCTGTAAGCTCATACATAATTTTTCTTTGCAGTGTGATATCATAGTGCTTCTCCAAATACTTGGTATCGAAGTGGGAAGCCTCCAGACTTAGTTACAGGTAGCAGTTGTGATAAAGGACTTGTTGTTTCTTTACGATAAGGGGAAACCCCCCCCTCCACAATGTGCTTGCTTTGGTAGTTAGTAATTTCTACCATAGAATCAGTCTTTGGAGATTCTGATGGTAAAGGAGAGAGAAACATATTATTTTTTATGTTTTTTCCCCTACATCCATATTTTTATCTCGTTTACCTTTCATTAGGGCTAGTTGTCATTTCTCACTACTGGAAAAGTTAATGTAAGAAATGAAATTACTTGGATGATCTTTCTTTAATATTTACTTTTTCACATGTTAAAAAGATTTCCTGCCAGGTTCCTACTTTTATTCCTTGTGTCTCTTGTTTTAGCTTGAAATAGAAATATTTGTCTGAGATATGCTTAGAAGTGAAATACTGCTTTCTTTTTTTTTCCTCTCCATGTTGTTGCTTAAGGGGAAAAGTGTGTCATGATGATCTATTGTGGGCAGTTAAGTAAATCCAGCTCCAATTTGTATTCTGCACTTTTATCAGTAGAACATTTCCCATGGCCTTATCAGGGCAATTTAAAAATATGCAACCTATTGTCAGGTTCCATGGAGAAGAACAAAAGGAATAATTCAGCGTGAACCTCTCGTGGTGGGTCTATCTCCACCTCTGTCATTTTTCTTCATGGTGTATATAAATGACTGACTAGCTGCCTCTGTCCTAGTCTTAAGTGTTGACCTTCCTGTACCGACAAAGGGGTTCCTTGCCTGTTTGATAGTAACCTTTTCAATGCGATCACTTCTGTGCCATACAATATTAATGGAGAGACAATGAATAATAAATGCTTTCCAAGACATCCTGCTTGTTTCAGTTAGATCATTGGATTTCTCAGGAGTGGCTCCCATACCTAGTTGGGTGTGATGTAGATTCTCATGATGGCAAGTACAGCCTGATGTTTTAAGAAGAAAAGGTAATTGGCTTTTCTTGAACACCTCTAAGTACAGGATACTGGGTGCCAGATATTAGGGGCCGCATAAATTGGTGCTTGCCACGTAGATGTAAATATGGTGTAGTGTGTGAAATAGAGCAGAGATTTTAGACTAACTCTATGTGGAATCTTCAGCTGAATGATAATGTCAGCATTTGTGCAGAGTGGTTTGGACCTACACCTCTGGCATCTGTTGAAAATGAATAAATGCTGTGTTGTTCTTTAGACTTCTTACCTCTGTGAAGTGGTCGTTTTTCTCTGCACTAGTGAGACCACATCTGGAGTATTGTGTTCAGTTCTTGTCTCCCCAGTTCAAGAGGGACAGAGAAATACTAGAGAGTCCAACAGAGAGCTACAAGGATGATGAAGGGACTGGAACATCTCTGTTGTGAGGAAAATCTGAGAAACCTGGGACTGTTTAGCCTGGAAAGGAGAAGACTGAGAGGGGATCCTATTAATGTTTACAAATATCCAAAGGGTGGGTGTCAAGGAAAAGAGGCCAGTCTCTTTTCAGTGGTGCCCTGTGATAGGACAACAGACACTGGACACAAACAGGAACGTGGGAACTTCCAGACATCCCTTCCAAACCCTACTATGATTCTTTGAAACGTATGCATGTGTGACTGAAAGAGTGATCCATGAAGACCATGAGACAAGAAGTGTGAATGTGTGAAACCAACTTGCTTAAACATTTCATAAATGAGTATCACATTTTCCTTCCAAAAGATTTCACGCTGAGTTGCACTACTTTTCCTGCAACATGTATACATAAATATTAAACACTGGTTGACAATGAGAAAGTAGAGCTCAGAGTCCAGAAGTCCTTGAAGCCAGCTGGGGTTTTGGAAGCAAAAAGATAGAGGGTAGAAAATATGTGCCACAATCCTTTATATCAGAGACTAAAAAAGGAGTCATCTTTATTTATGCTAAATCTTACCTCACTCAGCCAAGGAATTTCAATGTTTAGAATGAGCATTCCATACCAGTGTACAGATTTGGTTCAATGCAGCTGGAACAAGAACTTCTGGAAGAAGGTGGAATAATGGGAGCATGGCCACACTTCATAGTAATTCACTGCTTTTACACATCTGTAACTATAAATGTACAGCATGAGGATTTTCTTCTAAGGAGTATCAGAGTAAAAAATATAGCAAATAAAATTAATTACTTAAGTTACTGCTTTTCAAAGACGACCCTAGAACCAGTAACATCACAGGAGAAGTTATTTTAAACATTCAGATGTTATAAACAGGTTTTGATCATTTAAAGGAATTACACTGAGCCTGAGTTCTTTTAGGTCTGATTTTGTATTAAATCTACTGTAATAAGAAGGGCTGTGTGTGTGGCAGGGCAGTGGGTGTAACAAAATTCAGGAAGACAGTACTATTTTAGCTTAGGTTTTTTAGAAAATAGTGAGCTTGGGGGAATGAGTGAGAAGTTGTGGAGATAAAAGAAAGAAAGGAGGAAAAACTGAAGGAAAAAGGAAGACAAGCAAAAAGGACC
>WUAM01000103.1:1148420-1163128 GCA_024336885.1 Actenoides hombroni | reverse complement strand
TCGGTGTTGGTGTTGGGTGAGTCTTTTCTTCTTTTTTTTGTTTTTTTTGTTTTGTTGTTGTGGTTGGTGTATGTTGGGTGGTTGTGGGAGGTGGGTGGGGGGGGGGGGGGGGGGGGGGGGAATTCCCTCTCGTTGAAGTAGCTGAATGTTTCATGGCCATTTATAACTTCTTCTTTAGCTAGTTACAAAATCTGGCAAACCATATTGGGTATAAATGTAAAGTGAAGTCCCTCTGTTGCCAGTTAAAGCAGTGTATCATTAACACAACCTGCTGCAGGGTTCCTGGAGACATTTCTCATAGGGTGGTAGAGCAAATGCTGTTCTTCCTCCTGTGCAGCAGGACAAAAGCCCTGCTTTTATAGCTTCACGCAGGGTTTTATGTTTGGTGATAACCCGAGTTTGTTTCAACTGAGGAATTATGTTTGGGGGGGGGGAGGGAAGTAAAAAAATCATGTTTCCTGATATCTCGCCTATACACATCAGCTTGCAGACTTCCCTGCGGCCTGCACGGTAGTGGGAGGGAGTCCATTTACAAGTATACTAATCACAGGATTTTAGTGGCTCTAAAATTTGTTCTTCTTTCTCCTGGAAGTTTCTTGCCAAGGCAGTATTTACATGTCCTGTGGCTCTGTACAGGGTTGGCTTCGTCTTCTCATCTTTTAACCAGGGAGTTGCTTATTTCCATTGGGCATTTTCCCAACATCCTTCCATGAGGCGCTGTGTCCAAACTCAGAGATATTTCAGCATGGGTTTCCTTTGGGCTTGTGGTAAGCAGGGCAGTCACAGAGCGCACAGGTTGCACAGTGCCAGTAATGCTCATGGGTGAGGTGTACCCTGGTCTGATGCTCTACTGAAGGAAAGCACAGCACTCGTTAAGAGTTGACTGGGCAGGAGCTCATTTCAACCCTCACCCAAAGCTCTGCCAAATGTAGCTCCATTGCTGGGAAGAGGTAGGGAGCTGGCAGTGCTTCTCACTGCACTCCCTCTCCTTAGGGACCTCTGCCTCCACTTTCTGAAATGCCTCCCTACCCAAGGAGACTTCACTGAACAGACTTTAGGAAGAATGGAAAGAGTGGTGGAGGTAGTAGTGGAGGAGGAGCTTGCACATGGCAGCTGCGTCTGAAGTGAAGGCCAGGTGGCTCTCCCTTCTCCAGACCACAGATCTGTGCAGCCTTCTGTGTAAGGAGAGGGAATGACCTGATTCAGTCTCACAAGCCCTTACTTGCTGTTTCTCACAAGGCTGGCAGCTAGACAATATGTTTCAAGAATGGACTGTACGCTCCTTGAATTTCTGTGAGCCTTAACAATATGAGTGCACTGAACTGGTTTGCACTTCTTTACAGCATCTCTATCCTCTGTCCCATTACATCCCGAATGCTGCTTCTGCATGATAACTTAATTGCTTAATGTCATCTTCAATGTTTAGCTCTTGAGCTTGAAAGCCTGAGCAAGTGTTTTAACTGAATATGTGAGTGTAGATGGATTGTGAAAGCATGAATTTTCCCATGGAGAGAAAGGCTGTCGGATCCTGTTCCTTTAGCTGTTGTCTGTATTGGAGTTGGCTGATCCAACAAGAGATTTTGATTTTATTTTTTTTTTGGTGTGTGTTTAGTTGGCAGGACAGGATCAGGAGATCGTGTATTGCCACATCTTTGATAATATTGTGTTATTCTGTCCCGTAGCTGCAATGTATGTGATGATATCATCTATTATCATACCACTAAAGATGTGACCTTCCAGCCACCAAGCAAAGCAAGTCACAGAGCCATGGAAACTCCTGGATGCAGTGAAAGCATGGGGGCATCCCCTGGGGTTGAGAGCCTTGCTTTTAGGAAAGAGCAAACATGAGTGACTACGTTCATCCTTGGTATGTGAGCTGTTTATGTTTTAGTGGAACAGCTCTAGGCTGAGACAAAAGTAATTCTCAAGTATCTGAGGGTCCACAGGTATAAAGGAGGACAGGTTTTGGCTTCTGATTTCCAGTTCAGTGATATTAGGGCTGAGATGATAGACAAAACAGCTTCTAGCTCTCCAGAAAGGTGTCCCTAATTAAATGCAGAGGGGAAGTTTTTCAGAAATAAATTCAAAATATGAGCATGGGATAGGTTGAATTTTATACTGTCTTTCAATCTCATTTCCTACTCTTCCTGCACATTTTCTTATGACTATTCTGCTTTTCTTTCTCAAATCTCTCCCAAACTCACTTTAGCCTATTAAGTTTGTAAACATTAACTCAGTGGTGATGTAGCTTTAGGGGGGAGTGGGAGGTGCTAAGGATAAGTGCTAAGGTTGCGATGAACCAACCAACCTGGTATTGCTGTAATGAAAAAAAGAGTGGCTTTAATTATGTTGCACATAGTAATTTGGCAGTGAAATTATTTTGAGGAAAAATCTACTCCCAAAGTGCCAGTGAGCCAAAAACTAGGCAATGCAGAAAGAAGATTAAAAATTATCATTGTTGGGAATATCTTTCAGCTCCTGCATGAATAAAACAGTTATGAAATATAGATATACAAGCAGATGAAGGCAGTTCATAGCATCTTTAGGTATACATCAAGCAGTCTTTCTGTCATAAATTTTACAGCACCTTTTGCCACTCTGGGTATTTAACTTGCAGATGAATTACTTTTTTCATCAAGTGCATCATATGTGGATAATATTTATGCAAATTGCAAGCTATTCTCAATGAGTTTATTTCATGGTTAGATATTTGAAATAATGTCTTTGTCCTGGTTTGTTTTCTACCTTTGACTTGACACTGTTCTTCAAGGGGTGAGGGTATTGGATGCATTTTGATAAACAATGCTGAATGACAGCTTTAGGCTTTAAATGAAATTGTGTTCCATAAACTGTGAAACAAAGAATCATAACTTACCCTTAGCTACATACATTTCAGGGAAAATTATCTTTCATGCTTTGATCTACACTGTATCATTTTACTGAGTGGCCTCGTGTGCAGTATCAATCAAACCCACTGAAGATGGGTGAGAATCTCATTTAAAACCAGAGAATACAAATCACAGATTCATCCGCCTGGTGGGAAGGAAAATGTTCCTAGAGTCCCTGTTTTTCCAGTTACAAATGAATTATTTTTATAAAACTCCAGAGAAGCAACTCTTGCAGTCTCGGTTCTCGTGTGTGTGTATGTTTGGATTGACTACATACGGAAGATTTGATCCAGAGCTGCCTAAGAGCCCAAAGGTTGCTGGACACCCATCTCTCTTCCTGAACACCTGCTGCCCCTGCTTATGCTTCTCATAAAAATCTGAGCTGGGGAAAACCAGAAATGCAAAGTTTCTGTTTCCAGTAGGGTAGGTATTTTAAACAGCCCTTGGCTACAGAAGGATTGTCGTGCCAGGTACCTAAACACTACCTCACTATCGTCCCCAAGGTGTCATGGAGAGTTCACAGCCAGGATCTGTCCTGATTTTAGATCTCATTCATACCCTGAAGGTATGGTGAAGGACAGTCCTCAGGGACTGGCCAGATGATTCCCTGAGAAGACTGTTTCAGGGTGCAGGTCCCAAATTGCACTGTATCTGCTGCACTCTAAGCAGAGGGAGAGAAAACAGAGAGAGGAAATGTGTTCCGAGGGCATTTTTTAGAGCTGGAATGAGAGCGATCGTGCATCAGTTGGGGAATCTTTGTGCAGGGCAATGCTTCTGTCTAAATACAGTTGTTTTCCAGTCATAGCTTATTGTCTCTTGCTGGATATTTGTAGCTCTATCAGTGCGTTGCCAGGGAAATAAGAGTTCTGATGTGATAAATTCTGTGTTAGAACTTCAGTCCCAAGATAAATGAGATCAGAGATTTGAGAGAGGAAAACATTTTTTTTAAATGCCAAGGGTGGTGCTAATGAGCAGAAGTAGGAGGGGAATTAACTCCTGTAGGTGAACTCAGAGGTAGGAGGCCTTGCAGAGCTTGTGAGAGGCCACAGCCCTTTTCCCTTTTTATTTCTTCAGCTGGAAAAACAGTTAATGATTGTCCAGAATAGAGAATTTCTTTGGAAGAGTTGTGTTAGCTGCATTGGTGAGAAGATGAATGCTTTACATCATTCCTCTTCACCCCAGCACTGATTTCTCAGTCTGACTTCCAACAGGACTCCAGTTTGCTGGGCAAGAAAAGATAGTGATTGCAATCTAATCCATCTAGTGTGCACCGAGCTCTTGGGAGCTGTAAAGTGATAATGATGAAAATGCACATCATGATTGCTTTTTAACTAAAAAATAAAAATTAAAAAATTAATAAAAATAACTTATGTAGAGTTTAGGTATCCATGTCCTTGCACCTACTTTTGGCTGCAAGACAAATTGTGAAAGAAAGTTATTTAGCTTACTAAATCTCTTTGTGTACAGCTGCTCTGCCTGTAATTACCTGCTGAGATGATCACACAGTAGGTTTTCCAGGCATGTAGCTATAGATACTATAATGTTTAATCTGTATCTCACAGAGTGCCTTCCTGTATTCTCTACCCACTCTCGACATTGTTGCTGATTTCCTGTCCATTCCTAATGTTGCAAGGGGAAAAGCTTGGGAAGAGAAGTCGAGAAATGTGATGATGCAGTTTTCTATACGTTGTACCTTTCTGTGCTTTTGTTTTAAAATTTTAAACAAGTTTGCTGCTGTTTTCTATAGAATGTGTGTTGCACGATTCTAAAACACTATGTTGGTCACACAGTGCTAGAGTCTTGGATTTTTTAGGCAAGAGACTGGTCTTTCTGTGTCTATAGGAAGGAAAGCTGCTATATTTTTTTCTGTTCTCTTCAGTAACATTGGTTTTGTTAGTCAGCTGGGCATGAGCAGGCAAGAGACAGGGAGAGGAATGGCATCACTTCGTAAGATGTCTTTCTCCAATCTGTTTCTAGTCTCATTTCTGGCCCTCATCTGCTTGCTCCAGACACACGTGTGAGACCAAATGGGACAGTCTGCTCCAGGCTATTTTGAGTCTAGCTGCATAGGGGCTTACAGAAAACTTTACTTACGCGACAACTGTCACCTATTTTTCATTCCTGAACTTCCCCTTAGGAAATGCACATTCTTATTTTTCTCAGACTTGTAGTAGCTTTTCCTGCCCATGTTTCTGTCCTGATATCTTACCTAGCTCCTGTTCTGGCTGCTGCACTGCTTGGGAGCTGGTAAGGCAAAGACAAGCCAACAAAATGATCTTTTGGATTCTTTTCTCTGAGCTGTGTTGCCTGGTCTCTGCCGACTGCCTGCTACTAAGTAATAGTGTTCCTCACTAATACCACTGCAGGTGAAGCAGACCCTAAAGCTGCTGAGAAGCAGGTATTTTCAGGGGCTGTTTGCCTTGCTTAGGACACTTCAGCAGCTTGGCTTTGCTTGGCTCTTTTGACCTGCCTGGGAGGGGGAATGTCTGTGGTGTCAGGGAAACTGTGAGTGACAGTTGCCCTGCAGGATAAACTGGACACTTAGAGTGTGGTGCCTCTCTGGTAGTGACCCCAGGCTGTGATGGGGCAGGTTTAGGGCAAGCCTGGGAGGCTGCTCTTTGGCTTTTTTTTTTTTTTTTTACAGTGCTCTGCTTCAAGCTGGTTTTTATTGCAGGAGAAAGTTTGGAGAGATTTTCATGTTCTCCTTTTGTCTCCTGTCCTCAATTTTCGACTCTCAGCAAGAAGTTGTTTGTTTGTTTCTGTTTTGTTTGTTTGTTTTGTGTGGTTTTTTGTTTGGTTGGGTTTGATTTTGTTTGTTTTTGGCTCTCTCCTCTCCTTCTTGTCTCTGCTCTCTCTCCTCTCCTTCTTGTCTTTGCTCTCATATTTTAAAATATCAGTGTTTTCTCTTGTTTAGGCTGTAAGAGCAGTAAGGGATGGGCTGCTTGCTGCTGCCTGTGCTGTGTGTTGTTAAGTAGCAATTGCTCTGATAATAGTATTAAGCACGTTTGGTAGCAGTCTGAAATCTACAGGAATGTGTCTCACTTTCCCCCGTGCCAGTGTGGGGACACTGCCAGGGACACTGCCAGCCTTTAACCTTCTCAGCTCTATATTCTGGAAGCTTCTTGATGCAAGTGCAAGCTCCTAGCAAAAGACTGCACTGCTCAGAGAAAGGAGACTCTGCACTCAGATCTCATGGCAATTTTGTAATATGGGTAATAAATGTCATATTTTTCAGTTTATATGGAGATGATCAATTAGTTATCTCCTTAGTTAAGTCAGAAAAAACTATAGAAGCCAAGGTGCAGTATCCCCCCATTCTGTAGCACGTTGGGAACCTGCTGTGGATACATGTGGTTGTACAAGTCACTTCATTTTTAGTTCCTGGCTGTTTGTGCAGGTATCACAAAACATGCTCATAGTCTGTGTCAACTGCCTGGTTTTTTGGTATAAGAATGTGGATTTTTAGAACTGAGAGAGAAATTCCATCTTAAATATACTGAGAAGGGAACATCTGTGAGAAATCACAGGAGCAACTTTAACATCTGCCCCTCTAGAAGCAAATTGCTGATGTGCTCATTTTATATCAGATAAATCTTTGAGTGCTGCAATGTTTACATATTTAAATGCGGATGTGAAATGGAAAAAGTGACTAATTAATTTAGCTCAAGCTCTTAACGTTTGCATTATTTTTCATTTTAATTGAACATTTTGTTCACAGGTTTAGTGTTTTTTGCCATAGCTCTGAATATGTCTTTAAATAGTTTTATGCCTAGGAGGGCCAAAAAGAGAGAAGACTGTATGGAAAAGGGGAATGTATGGGGTTGTTGCTAGGCATCTCAAAACAAGAGGCTCTGATGTTACTTCAATGCATCTCCTCTGCATTTCAAACAGAATGGTTTTGATTTCTTATGTAAAATGGGACCAGAACTGGACCTACCATGCACATCTTAATTCAATTGAGAATAAATATCAACATCATGGCTATGAGCTGATGAAGTCTGGGAAGATGCTTTTCTAAAGTTAATACCATAACAAAAGTGATACAGGACAAGCAGCCCGAAGGTCGTCTTCTGTCCACTTGAGACTGTTCCAAGCTACCTATTTTGGGAAGGGGATGGACATATAGAGAGTGTTTTACCTACAGCCTGCCTTGGGGGGGGGGGGGGAACCCAACAACCCCCCAAAAAACAACCACCACCCTCCCACACACTTTCAACACTTCACTGTGCCACCTAAATTTCCTTGCCTATATGAGATATAATTACCCATAGGTTTCTTCTGTTTGACTTACTTTTTTCCATTAACTTCATCCTCTTCTTGTGAATTCTGCACATCTGATGTGTTCCGTAAAAAGAGCCCTTTTGCCTTGGTATTTGGTTGTCATGAACCACAGTAACAAATCATTGCTTCCTTCCTTTTTGCTGGTGCTTACGCTTTTCAAATATCTGTATTTGTAGCTGTTATTGTTTTTCAGCCCACAGATACATGCTCCCCCCCCCGCAAGCTTCTAGGTAACCGTAACCTCTTTCTCTTGTCCTCTAAATCTGGGGTGTTGTCTTCCTCCCTCCCCTGAGCTTCAGCCCAGTTTTCTACCATCCTGGAGCAGCACAGCATCCAACAAGAACGCAAGTGGGAATATGTGAGGCCATTGCACTGCTGCTCGTGCTCACGAGAGGGTATCTGAGTTGCCCTTCTCCACAGGTTCTGGTAGATTTGTGTAGGGGGTCCGTCCAATGGGTATTAGTGTTAGGACAATTTTATACTTTATATTTCCCACAAAATGAAAGAAGAGACTTTTACCATCTGCCATTGGACTGCAGATGCATAAACCTCCTGTGGGGGAAAAAAAACCAACAGAAAAAGTCAGGGTACCTGTAGAGCAAAAGTACTAGAAATTAGTAACATTAGAACTGCATGAGTAAGACACTTCTTTCACTCTGGTCTTGTCTCTTCTGGAGAGCTTGCCTTGTATTGTTTCTTACTCATGTAAGAAATGGTGGTTTTGTGTCACACTCGACATCTGTGTGTAATTTGGGTCTGTGGGTGGTAAATAAGTATAAATACTGGCAATTCTAAAAATGCTAAGCAGAGAGAAGTCTAGAGGCAGTGAGTCTGGGAGCTGGCCTGCACTCCAACACAACAGAAAATGGGTTTTGTAAATTGTGACCAGGCTCATGCTTTAGACTTTTTCTCTTCTTTCCATAATTCACTATGGAGACCGTGGTGATTGTCCTATACAAAATTCTGGAAATAAGCTATGAACATCCCTATCTGCCAGTGAAGGGAAAGCAACCCTCTAGAAAAGGAGCTGCTCTGCCAGAGGGTTGACATTCACCCCTGAAGTACTCTGTAATGGTTGTTTTGAAATACTGAAGTCATCCAGTTTGACTAATACCTGATACTCTTCTTGCACGTGGAATAGTTATTTTTGCAAAAGATGAACTTCAGATTGTTGAATACATTCAAAACAATTACTACAGGCTTTACAGCAGATCTGCTCCTAATTTTGTTGCCTGGAGCATTTTTTCTGCTCTTCCTGACTTCTTTTTTAGCACAGGCAAGGTGAGAGTTTTAAGACAAATCAAAACAAAGACGACCTCTCCTAAACTGCATGGTCTGTGGCAGTTTGTTTCCTTAGTTTTGGACCAAAGGGCTAGAGAGGGTCAGGATACAGCATGTGTCACTACAGATGGAGGTGTACATTGAACCTATGCCAAAATCATAACTACTCCAAAATGACAGGTTGAAGTAAATAGCTGTACTAATGGTGTACGTTCTAACAGCACCAAGCAAATGTGGAAATAGAAGCTGACAGATTCACATAATGATCAAAGCCAATGTTGTTTCTGCTCACACAGACAGTTTTGATTTAAAGGTAAGTCTGCTTGTGATATGCTTCTCACTAGTTTGTCAATCAAGAGAGACGAGGGGCTCTAGAAAACCTGCTTCAGTAACACTCCTGTCACCTCTCCGTCCGCCAGTTCAGTCTGTTCTGTATTTCTTGTGCTCCAAAAACCCCTCTGGGATTTCTGCTGTGGGATTTGAGAAAATTTTAAATGTCTCTACAGGAAGATAAACTAACAGATACAGAGTAGCAGCCCTGTGTGAAAACAACATTTGGTAGTTTTTGATTCTCACTTCAGGCCCTGGGAGGAAGATAATTACCACAGTGATTACCTATTAATGTGCGGAGCAACATGCTTGTGTCAATTCAAAGCTAAAATGTTATCTGAAGATCCAGCTTGTTTGTGTCTTACTGGCACTTATTTATTTTATTTATGCAGGCTGGAGCTTTGCTGTACTGTGATGCAACGTGTCACTTCCAGGAAGATCTGGCAATATATCACTACAATTGCAAGCAACAGATTTTTGCCCCCTAACAAAAAGGTTGTGAAGGTGGTTATAGTAAAGCTCAGCCACCACTTAAAGACAGTTTTATTGTTCTGACTGGCAAATACAGCTTCTTGGTGCATTTAACCTGTAGTATACCAGTCAACCCTGACATATCATTTTCATTAATACAAAGTTCACTCAAGTTTAGTGCAGAAAACCCAGCTGGTCTGTGTACCACCATACAGCATAGAGATTCCCATCCACTTCTGTATCGTAAAGAAGTTAAACTCTGTAGTATCAAAGTCCTTAGCAGAGCTCGTGGGATTTGAATTTGAACTACAGTATTTGCACAAAGCTATCAAAATTGTTGTTCCATTTATTGATTGCTTTTAAAAAAGATATCAGCTAGCTTAAAAATTACCTCTAAGGGTTCTTTTCACAAAGGTCATCTAATATATATTTCATATGGATTAGTTTGATTCTGGTTTATTCAGAAAGTTTTTGAAGGGAAAAGGGGCATTATCTCAGTCCCCTGCCGTCACCTCAAATGCTCTTGAATGATCTTGAGTTTTCTTTAGGCAAAATAGAAAGAAAACATCACATACTTAATTTCTGAGAGCATAAAATTGCCAGGGAAGTCAGTCTGGAGTCTAGAGATGGTCTTGCTCCACCCAATGCAATGCATCATAGCAGGTGGTGATCAGTCATGTTAGATTTCTCTTACCAGGGCAATAGAAGTTATACCTGTAAGCTGCTTCATGTGAAAGATAATGCTAGGCTAAAACTGACTGCTTATCAAAATGTGTGTGCACTATAGTGTGGGAACAAAGTTGTCTGCCATTTGTAATAAAGGTTCATGAAGTCTGGTATCAGGATGATTTTTGAAGTCTATTCTCCCAACTCTCCCAACACCCTAAAGTGAAATGAGAAAAAAGGCAAAGGAGAAACACTTGCTATTCTGTTCTCCTGATGTTAAGCAAATTATTCTTAATTCAGGTGAAGGGCACATTCTTGCTGTTCACTGTGGTACTGTGAGATGAGGGAAAAGAAAGAAAAATCATGAGGAGGAGCTCTTGGTCTTGGCTCCTAGATATTTTTTTTTCAGCTGTTATTAATTTAAATATCATCTCTGTTGAAATAGTTCTCTGTAGTCTTTGAAGATATCATTGTGTTTAGCTGGGAGATAACTAGAGAAATCTAGACAGCACTCTCATCATCTGGTGAATTCAGCATTGACTAAGTGCATGAAAGCATAACAGTTCTGCAGCAGCTTAAAAGGAACTATCCTCAAATTTCAAGGGGAAGCACACTCAAACTTCCAAATGATGTTAGACCTTTGTCATTAGTTCTAACGTCAGCCTGTAACCAGTGCTTGCAAGTTTTGCATTTTTGTGTCTGTTCGTCTGGGTAACGACTGCTTCATACAAACAAAAATAGGGCTGTGTATTCCACCGGAGAGGTGGGATTGGGGCTCAGTTTCTGAAATCAGGCCCTCAGGAATGCTACTGCTCCTTTTCTCTGCAGTTCACCTACCGTGTCTCTCTATCTCGCCACTCTTAAGCTTTCTACAGTAGACCTACAAATAGCAGCAAATACAAAACAACAAAAAAAGAGACATCTATGCATAATGTCTTCCAATATTATTGATCCTAGAGTAAGCAATTGTTAGATTAAATATTGTCATTCTAAAATGCGATTGCAGAACATCATGAGAAAGATCTCAAGTGTCACATGAAAACCTTGCTATTACCTGCTAGGTTACATCATCCATATTGCATTGGACTCTTTGCTCTTATTGAGGCAAAAGCTGAATGGAAGTCGTGTTATGCAAAGTGAAGATGGGCTGCTGGAGGAAGAAGTCCTTTGGAACTGACTGTCACTTGTAGGCCAGAATATCTTGGATTAAGGTACTAAGTTTCTGGATTGGGAGGAAAACCAAATGTTAACAGAAGACATTTTTAGAACAAAAGCCTATAGAATTTTTTAATTAGAAACTGAAACTTCCATTTATCTTTTTTCATTTGTTAGCAGTCTAGTAACTAAAATCCTCTCCTGCATATCCCGAGGTGATTTTCAATTGGGTCATAGCAGAGCAAATGTGTGATTAACTGATGGAAATACTGGATTGCTCTAGTTTTGTCCTCTGTTTTTAACAGCAGAACATTTATGGGGTATGTATACTGCATGGTTGTTGGTTCAGGCTGGCAGCAGACATTGCTGTGAATAGGTGACAGAGTGTCATACTTGGTTTTGTATGCCAAGTATAATGTCTTGTTAAAATTATAGCGTTAACCCTTGTCTGTCCCTGCTTAGAACCATAAATTCCAATTATTGTACAAACACTGCTCCATGTTCAGCTTACTCTGCCAGATGTAGAGATGTGTAAAAATAGTATTCTTTCAAGAAAGAATGCCAAAATTACCTTTAAAATTTTCCCAGTCATCTTGGCATGGCAGGATTTTCTCTTGAAGAGAAGTTTTTATTGCAGACTTCTCTTGCAAATACATTATCCCAGTAATCTCTAAATCATTTGGCATATTTGTGTTCTACTGTCAAACTGCAATGGCTTAATACAGAACTATCAGTCACATCTGTCTACAGTCATATATGTATATGCAGGCCGACTCATTTCTACCAGTATACCTTCATCTTGAAAACTGGTCCTGTATTTCTGCATCCGTGGGTGCATTTTCTTTTGAAAACCCGACAACTATTTAAACCCTCATACTATGGCTAAAATAGCAGTTAAAGCTCATCAGGGTAAGGTGTGTACGTTATAAAATGTATCTACATAAAGATTGAAACAAACTTTTGGAAAATGTTATTCTCTGGAGAAAAGACATAGCTTTGCATGTTCCTTATGAGAACATGGGAGAAGTAGTTCTGAAGGAGTCTGTCACTATAGCAAAACTTGTAATTGAAGTTTTCAAGACTGCCTTCACCTCGAGCATTCTGGTTTTATTGAAGTGGCATAAATATCCCCTTAATATCTACTATTCCATTATATTTATGAAACTGGGCTTTTACGCAAGATATTCATATTTATACACATAGATTTATTACATTTTTCAAAGCTGTATTTTAACCTTGCTAGTAAGTAGTCATAAGAGATGTACTTTTCCTTGTCTTATGCCAGTGAGAAAATTCCTGCAGCTTTAATTTTAATAAAATGTATAGCAGAACAATATCAACAATATTGGTACCTTTAGCATCTGAGCACATATTCAAAGTAAATATGCTAGGTGTGAAAGGCATAAACTTCATATAAATACATTTGTATTTTAAATCTCCTTGGAAGATAACCTTTGAGAAAAAAGTTTTTTGTGCAGTGATTGAGAAGCAGCCTGACTGTATCACAGTGACTCCTGACAAAATTACTTTTGCACAACACAGTGAACAAAAACCTAATTTAATTTGTTTTATGATGCATAAAGATGAGGTGGAAGGGTTTGTTTATTTCTTTTCCTGGTTCTTGACCATAGATGTGTTTGGAGGAGTTAATCTTCCTTAGTTTTGCTGGACTTGTCCTTTGAACATGGGAAAGCTTTTCAATGTCATCTTTCTCCAATTGTAGTTCAAGGAAGGGGGTGTATGTACATCCTCATTTTACTGTATAAGCCTTTTTTCCGATCAGTTCTCATTCTTTGGCAGAAACTGGTGCTGATGAAACAAGCAAAACAATTATAATGTAGTGTCTAAAACTTCGTCCCTATTTCACTGTTTACACAAAACCATTATGTATAGTTACTGGTGTCCCAAATCTACTACTTGCCTTTTATTAGTAAGATATGATGATCAGCATTTTTCAAGTTAAAATACTCACTTTTAAAAGGTGGTTTCCCCTACCTTATCTTAATGGGGAAATAAAATATCTTAAATTGTGTTTTTTCTAATTTTCAAATCATGCCTTTTTGTTTCCTCTTTGTCATTGTTAGATGTAATAGGACAAACTGGCCCAAACCTGGAGCATTTCTGGGTGCAGGTGCCTTCATGCTTCAGTCATTACCTACATCATCATTAGTCAAACTTTAAAAATGTTATTCCACTGCTACTCATTAATCTGGCATCAAGCTGGAGATGTTATAATTAAGATGGTGGCAGGATTTCCATTACTGACTATTTTCTTCAGCAGGAGGAACAGTTAGTGCCTGCCAGGGAAGGAAATAAATTATGATGCTGGCTGCCTGGTGCAGCCATCAATTCTGAGTCCTCTGCCTAGCTGACCTCCAGTCATACTCTCCTGAGATTGTCCTTGAAAGGCAGCACACAGGTAGGCAATGCTGCTTAATTATTATACGTACTATAAGGAGTGTAAACGATATAGGGGAAGGGGCACTTAGGGCCTGATGAATTGCTTCTACCCTGCCCAGACTGCTCTTTGTGTCTGTGGACTTTGGCCCTGTTCAGTTAAGGACTGGCTGAGGTGGAGAGGGACTGCATTCTGTGTGTAGGACAAGTTGGTTTTTAATAAGCATTTTTTTCAGTCAGCTAAAAAAATTCAGCCATTCAATGAAACAGACTTGCAGTATTGAAAGGAAAGGAATTGCGGTCAAATTTTAAAAGCTGCAAAAGAAATGAAGCTAATCCTTGTGAACTAAGCGTGGCATCCACCATCAATATTGCAAGACATAGATATATATTAGCTTAACAAATCACCTCAGTTGGTATTATTTGCTTATACTGAGTTATGCAGACAAGGAACCTGAGTGTATTGATGAATGCTTTTTTTTTGTCCACTATGTATAAATCAAGAAATGACATTTTAGTGTTTGAAGCATCTTCCTCTTGCTTCATCTTTATTTTGTATTTTCACCTGCTGAGTGTCTCAGTCCTTGGAGTCCCACAGGATGTGAGGGAGCAGGCCTTACATTTGGAGACTGTTGGTCTAGTAGATTAGCACCAAAGAAAGAATATTTGCATTTGGCGGGATGTGAATGTTTTTAAGAGAACCATGCAGTGGTCAAAATGATGTGTTGAAAGGATCCTGAGTTTGGTGCCATGAGCTTCCAGAAGGTCTGACAGTCTGTATGGTGTGTTCATACACCATTAGAAACAGGGTTTGAGGTACAGCTTGTAGGATTTATTCACCTTCAAAACAAAAATTAAGGTTTGTCATGTAAAATGTGTATGGAAGTTGCTATCTCTTGGTTCTGACTTTCATTGATGTCTCCAGTTAGCCAGAACAAAGGGATAGATGTGTTTTGTCTTCATTTTGTGCACTTTTGTCCAGACCATTTCTGCTCTGTAGCAGTCTATATATTGAGTGAGACTGCATACCAGTTAATGGAATTCTTCATTTGAGTAGCAGGTTTGTACTAACACTGTCTTGTGGAGTTCTCCCTCACTAAGGCCTGGTCTCCCTATTGGCATTCTGGTTTCCTACTTGGGTACAAATCTAACAGAGTTCTCTGGAAGGCCATATCAGAGCCCATATCCCAGCCTTCCCTGTAATAGCCTTATCTGTAATTCCCTTACCGTGTGATTTTA
>WUAM01000103.1:1099103-1148296 GCA_024336885.1 Actenoides hombroni | reverse complement strand
AGATTTCTGATTCATTTTGATTACCTAAAACTCCCGTACTCCCTTTGGCATCCTATTTTGCATTTAACCATTTGTTTGTCAGTGTTTCTATCACTGCCTTACTGGATATTTTGCCTTTCAGTGTTGTTTTCCTCGTTTATACTGTTCTTTGTGTTTAAGGAAGAATGGGAAAAGAAATCTTAAGTCTATTTTATTTTTTTTTTTTCTTATTTTTCTTAATCTGTGACAGCTGTAGCAGCACTTCTGCATTGTGTCCTGAGTAAGATCTGAATTTCTGTAGTCCTTCTCCAGGAGATTCTTTTGTTCAATAAAGAGCCATCTTACCATCACGCTGCAGTGTTCTCAAGCTGCAGGCATGGGAATAAGAGAGGGAAGAAAGCCCTGTTCTGCTCTGAGCACTGAACTTGGTTTACATTGTAGGGAGGAGGGCTTACTTTAAAGATGATCTGTTCTTCCACTTTTATTCCTTCTTTCTCGTATTTTCTTCATTGCACTGGCAGTCTATGCCTCTTCCACACAACCTAGACTTTATATTGCAGATCTGTTCCTTATTGTGGCTTCTGTCCCACTGAATGTCACTTCAGAGACATGGTTTCCAAGGTGTGATACCACATCATCTCCAGTATCAGGGAGAGTACTTGTTTACTCTGTTCCCTCTCTAGCAGCTGCTGTTGATTCGACATGTTCTGCTACACGTTCTGCAGTGCTGTGCTACATTTCCACCTCCCCTTGAGCTTTTCTACTTCATCTTCTTTTGGGAACTGTGGAGGAAGGATTGATCTGCAAGGCTGCTCCTCTGAACTGAGAGCAGAGCTGTCTGCTTCAGACCCTAGAAACCCCCTGTGACCCCAGTCACTCACACAAGGAGAAAGTAAGTAAATCTGACTTGGTTTCTAACCATTTCCAAATGCTTTTACTTTCTGGCCATTTGCTGTCCTACAAACTAGTGTGTAAGTTGACAAGTCATTTTTAATGAATCCTTCACTGTGCAGATGGTTTGGGAACATATATGCCAGTTGTACCAATTCCTGAAGACTGATGGGTGGTATTTACAGACTCACAATTTACACTTGTGTGTGGTAATTGGATTTTTCTTAATTAGGGAAAGTGGGTGGACAGTTTTGTCACTTAGCAAGGTTCTTACCAATTAAAAGGATCAATAACATTCTTCACGGACACTCTAGACCAAATATACACAGAAGAGATACCTGAACTGGAATAGATGAGTAAGGTAATTGTTTATCTGAGTTGTTTGCAGTAGATAAATGCTGTGTGCTAAAGGAGAGTCTAGTTTCAGCTGGATGCAAGCCAACAAATAACTTTTTGCTGTCTACCTATTTTTTTAATGCTACTTGTTTTCTTACGGAGAAATTAACTGCTGTGCAGAGAGTGAGCCCAAGACCCTCAAACGCTGAAATATTTACTATAACCCATTTAATATTTTGATTATTTGTTATTATTTTAAAATGATCTTAAAGAGGGCATAATCTTTGTACTGTTTCTACTGTACTGCCGTCAGCTTTACCTTGTAAAACACGGTGCAGATGACCCTGGGGTGCAGGTAATTGCAGGCTGTGTATTCTTGTCGTGTTGCTCTTCAGAGGGCTGGAGTCCAAATGATTCTCAAAGCCTTGAGATGCTCAGGCTGCTCAACCCTGATTAACTTACGTGTGAATTCCCAGTGCTGTGCTGCACTTTCTGTTTAAAGCACGGAAAACACTCACCTTAGCCTGTAAGACTGTTGTACCTAGTGTTGCCTTTTCCCAAACATAATTTTGTATTTTTATCATGCCTGAATAACTTAAATGATAAAATTAATTTATTTTTTTTTTTAAAGACTAGTGTCAGAGCATGGTATTTAAACACAATGACATAAGCTACCCCATTGTTGTTGCTGATAGCTTGCCATTAAGTGACTTTTCATCAGGGAAGATCAGAAAGCACTTTACAGACAATGTGCAGTGATGACATGCTGCTGAAATGAAGCTCCATAAGGAAGTGCACCAGAAAGGCTGGAGGAGCCTTGTATTTAAGAAAAGAAACAAAATGAAAAACACTTTCTCTCTCAACATGAGGCTTAGAGGGAAATCTTGAAATGTGGGAGATGCAATAACTGAAAGTGGACATCTGGGTGACTATTTCCTTGTGTATTATCTATATTTGAGCATTTTTAGGTGCTGCATGGAAAGCCTCATCCTGAAAATTTTGTAGTGTAAAAAATGGAAACTTGCAAACAGTCCCATATTGCTTCCTGCTCCTACTTCCCTCCATCCCCAGCACAGAGAAGCACTGTGGAATACAACTACAGGCTAATATTAGGATAACAGCCAAGAGCTTTGAGAGTAAATGACCTTAATTTTTGCAGGTAAACCTGGAGAGGTGGATCTTATGGATAGTTTCTCATAACTGATACTGAGAGGTGATAGATGGATTGGGGACTGTGTGGAAATGATGGAGACCCCCAATGAATATGAGCTGTTGAGGATGTTAGCATCACTTGAAAATTCATCTGACTTTAATTAAAGAAGCCCAGTGGGATTAAAATTGCAAATGAAACTATTGGAAACTATTAGAATTCTCTAAGCAAACAGTTATATTTGCTGTTTGTACTATTCAGCAACTGACTTTATTACTCGGATCACAGTTGTTTTGGAGGTTTTTACTGTGTGTCAATTCAGGATAAGGTGTCTTCTTTCTCTTAAAGTGTATAAAAAAGGAGAGAAAGTTTCCTGCCCTGTCTCATTAGCTTCCTGCATGCCACATCATATAATAGGTTGTTTCAGTTTTCATTGCCTGGTTCTTCTGGAAGATAAGAACTTTGTCCTGTCATAGTGTATTGAGCTATTTCTTCAAACAGCCACAGAAGAGCCACAGGTCCTGAAATGCTGTTTTACTTCCTGTTCCTTCTGTCTTCAGAGCAGCTTTTTGAAGCAAACCTAGACCTAGGCTCTTGTTACTTAGCTAAAAAAGCAAAATCCCAGGCTAATATGCTACAGTTGGATTTTAACCTGTGGCAGGGTATAGATCTTATGTAAAAGACTGAGTTTTATAAGAAATAAATTCGTAAAAAATATTTTCAAGCCAAGAGAGGTTTTTTTACCCCATCCTTCGAATGGCCTCTGCTGGGAACTGCTGCTCACATAGCTGAAGTTGGCTCCCCAGCAGAGCTGCTTCTTTATTATGCAGGTGGTAAAATATTCAGTACTTTTTCACCAGATGTGTGCAGAGAAGTTCATTAATTGGCCAGTTCTTCATCTGTTCTTGCCAGCACTCTCTGGCTAACAGACATAGATTTTGGCAGATGGATACGATAATGTCATTATGTGGAAATAACTGATGTACTACTTGATCTTGCTGCAGTCACATTTATTCATCTGTAAGCTTGATTGCTGCGGCCGGATTCTCAGCCTCCTGGATGAGGTTTTGAGCTCCTTTCACCACATGCGAATGGAGCTGTTGGGTTTCTACTTCACATCACCAGCCAGTCATTAAATATGGAAAGAATCCCAGCCCAGTTCTGCTGCTGGAAGGAATCTGTGTTCCTGGAGGTGAGGATAAGTGGAAAGACAGGATGCAGGAACCTTGACTCCTGCTAGACTCCTCAGCATTTGCAAGTATTTCAAGGACAGTTTTGTAGGCCAGACCAGACAGCCCATGCTCTGCGAGTGCATGGACTAGAGAGTGAAATCATGGTGGCAAACAGCAACTCTGCCAGCCTGCTGTAGGAGCACTTTAAAAAACTTCTCGTGCATTCTGAGTGGATCTTAAATTACTTAATTTGATAAAAAGAGAGTTGTTTGAATCTTAACCCTTGCTTGCAGTGAGCTAGAAGTAAAATCCTATGTAAATTGGGGGTCTGAGAAAGTTTTAGGGAATGTTAGTTAATAACCTGTTGCACAGTTTTACAGCTGCAGCTCAGCAGTGGGGTACACAGAAGGACAAATGGAAAAACAGATAAGAGACCGTATGATGCTTGGACTTAAGTTGGTAAGAAAAAATCTGAGATATTGGAGTTAAAATGCAGTCTGGAAATGGTTAAGGTATGATTGTAAGCTTGTAATTCATGAGAGGGTAAGCAAGAAAATCAAGAAATAGTTATGCACTTGGGGAGACTCATTAGAAGGATGGAGCAATGATCACAGAGCAGTTCAATTACTTCGAATTTGACTGGCATAAGAATTGTTTAATGCCAGTGAAGAAATACATGTGGCAGTGTAAGATTGTTTTCTCTTACAATTTATATAAGCAAGTAAAAAAGTCTCAGAGAATATTTTGGACATAGTCCCAGGAAATGAAGCAGGACCTGTATGATAAATAAGATAGAGGCTGGTGAGCTTTTATAAGGTTGACTGATCATAATGCTATTGGATTTGAAATATTCATGAGGCTACAATATGTACAAAGAGTAGTGGCACAAAAAATATTAAACTTTGAAAAGTCAGTATTCGAAGAAGTGTGTAATGAATTGAAGAAAATTGATGGGGATGCAACTTTTGTCCCCAAAAATGTGTTGTGGAAGAATGGAGGAGATGTTTTAGGAACAGATATGAAAGATGCAATCTGCATTCTTTCCAATAAAATGTAAATGTCAAACATGTCATCAGTCATCTCAAGGCAACATTTTTGCAGTGCAATAGGAGACTGCAAGGGGATTAAAAAGAAGAATCAGCCTTGGTAAATTATATAAAAAAGAAAATATCATAGTAGCAAAAGTAATGCATGGAGGATACAAAGTGAGACTTGCAATACCATAGAAAATAGCAAGGCAATTATGTTCTGAAAATGAAACTGTTCTGCTAAAAATAATAATGGGAATTAGACAGATTAGAACTAAGTGAAGTTCTGTTAAAAAAACTCCCATCTGTTCCTGCTACTACGTGGTTTCCTAATCCTTTTTCCTTTTTATCCCCACATACCTCTGTTCTTGCTCTCCAGAATGATAGTTTGCATGGCTTTGTTCAATTACATTTTGGACTAGGACATTCTCTAATGAAGATCCTGTTTGTGACTTTTGCTTTTATTATTGCTGTGCAAATTACTAGTTAATTCCTAGTATTCCTTCACTCCTTTTAAGACCATTCTGCCTGTCTTTCATATTTATTGGTATTAGTCAGGATTTATCAGTGTTTTCAAGCTATGTAGGGTTTGACTCTACATGCTTGATTAAGGATTAAATGGACACAGCCTTTTCTCCCCATGCTAGCCAGGATTGCTTGGACATTGGATTTGAAAGTATAGGCTTACACAGTGGGTCTAACCTGCTTGATTACCTTGGTGATGCTGAGCCTAGACCCTTACAGCCCTAGCTGTAAGAATAAGTACCACCCATGGGGTCAGACAAAGTGGTTCCTCTAAGCTGGTGTCCTTGCTCTAATAATAACCAGAAAGTGATTATTTTGACCATCTAGGGAGCAAGAACAAAGCATGGGAAGTGATATTGCTAAATGTAATCTCTCCTGATTCTGCATTTTCATAGTGAAGGGGGGACTAAGGGCTAGGTTATTCACTCTAGTAGGAGGTAAGAATCACATGCTCCTAAAAATGAAATCCTGTTTGCTCACAATTGCTATTTTCTATTGAGAGTATGAAGATGGCTGAAAAAAATATTGGTGTAGAATGAATAAGAGAAAGGGAGGCAATGAAACTGAGTTCCAGACTGTCTTGCTGATTGCTGGAGCTGCTTGGCTGGCTTAGAAGAGCTCCTGCATGTGCAGAAGAATCCCACTGAAGTCCATGGAGTTATGCCAGTGTTGAGTACGGTTGTAAATCTTCATACATTAACAGAATAGTTCTCTCTCAGTACAACCCACTGTACTTTCTCATTAATTTGATGGTGATTTCAGTTCCTTTTCTGCAGCTGCCTAGTTCTCTGTTCCTCAGTGTTCTAAATGATGCCTTGTCTTGTAGCAAATACCTCTTTTGTCCTTATGTCTGATATTAATCATGTTTGTCAGTGGCAAAGACCTTGTGGAATCTGATGGCCCATCTGTGTAAATGACCAAAATTCTTTATTTCAATCTGATTTACTCTTTTCCTTTGACTTACTCTATGTCAGGAGGAGTAATTGCATATTTTGTATGCAAGACTGGTGGTTCCTGATTTTTTCAGTTATTCTATAGATTAACTGGTGTAATCTGCTGTACCTTCAGTTGTTCAAGTGGAATTATAAGATGTGCTCTCATTTTTGTGTCTAATTAACAAGACTAACATATTTGGAACAAAAATTAACTTGAGACCTTCCTTGTCTCCTGAACTGAAACTGTGTTTTTAAACAAAGTTGTAGGTGGCATCATTAGAATTATGTAATTCCAAATTGATCATTCGGACTGTGAGGGAAATCTTCTCTCTTCTACATGATTACAGTGCACTGAATGATGAATATCCAGTTCTAATGATTAGTTTATTAAGGTTTTTTTAATTATGTGAAAAAATGACTTAATGATCACTTAGTATTGCCCACCAGTCTGTCATTCAGAAAGGATTTGAGTCTGCATTTGGGGCAGGGATCTTTTAGCCTCCAGATCTACTGGTATCGACCCAAAATTATTTTCATTACTGGAAATCTCTGTTTTCTACATATTGCTTCCATGCTGATTAACCAACATCTTACACTGTTCCGTTCGGGTATATTCTGAACATACAAGTCAATGATTGAGTATGTGAATTGTTTTTCTCATGTCTGAAGTGCTCACGTGTCTCAGGTCAAAGAAGGACTTGTTCAGGAAAATCCTATCAAAATGAAAAAGAGAAACACAAGAATGCAGGTGAAAAACAAGTGGTGAAAATGAAGTCAGGAGAATTAATGTCTTCCAAGGTCAAAGCAGGCAAGCATACACACAAGCCTGTTGTAACTCTTCTGTCACTTTTTCCTAATTCTTGACTTGATTTCTGTGGTTGTGGACCTCAAGTTGTCTGTGGAGAGCTCAGCTGTGGCTGGTATCTTGTAGTCTGAGGGGCTATTAGATTTTAAAGGCATCTGTTTGTGAAATACGGTTTGGAAAACACAGGTTGTAATTATTCAAAGGTTTACCTTCTCCCTGTCATTTCTCCCCCTCTCAATGAGATCTCTGCTAGGTAGGAAGCTTTTGTTCAAGTAAAACTCCTGTTCCACAAGATTGCATGGAAGTACTCAATGCAAAGATTTAGTATTTTGTAGTCTGTAGAGAAGTCTGGTTGACTTCATCCCAAGTTTATATTTATTGAATCTTGTTGGTGAAGATAAAGATCAAAGTAGCCTTCTCTACTTAGTCTAAATACTCCATGCAAGTAGGTGTGTGCTATACATAACAGATATTGCAAGCACTGTACCTGGCAGGGTTTTCTCTCCTAGGTCCTCTCCTGGATCTTCAATATTTTTACCATACTTTATTCAACAGGGGCTTCCCATCTCCCCACCTCCCTTCTTTTATTTTCTTCTCTAGTTGAAGAAAAGCCTTTGTGCCCTTAGTGTTTGCAGGATTGGATTCTCCTGCTCGACTGACCTTAAAACATTCATTGTTCTGTGGCTGATTTAGTATGCTCACTTACATGCTTGATAACAGCATAAATGCCATACTTATGAACCCATCGATCTTGAAATGCTGAAAGAAACCCAGAATCCATCAAGAGCTGGCAGCTACTTCTTGTAAGTTGACTCCAGGATAGTCACAATCATAAAAATGTCTGGTAGCAGGTCCAGATTTTCAGCTGGTGTAATAAGCCTTCCAGTGAAGTCAGCAGAATTGCAACAGTTTGTGCCACCAGACGAGATCTCTCGCCATGTCACTTGTTTTTCAGGTAAAGATGTCCCAGTTGGTCTGCGAAATTGCTGTAATGTTTGTCCAATTCATGGATTAATCTGTGTCTTTTCCTAAGAGGTGCTATGGATGTGGGGATGTGATTATTCTTCTTGTATTTTAGCAGACACAACTGGGAAGATAATGCTAATTTCTTGTTTGTTTGGGTTTTTTTTGGTTTGTTTGTGGTGGTGGTGGAGGATTTTTTTTTTGTGGGGGGGCACTTACAAATCTCTTCCCCACCCACTTACCTTAAATATTCTTTTCTTAAAGTCAGTCACCCACCTGGTCAACTCAAGACTATTCTGAAGTCTCCTCCTGTGACGAGTACCTTTTGATTCAGACTGCCTTCTCACAGGAGAGCAGCTTTGCTGTTGTTTCAATGGAAATGATACTTTGAGCCTTCTACGGTGGTGGTTTTTGTGCATACATTACAGTTTTAGCCCAGCTAATTCAAAGAGTAAGTCAACAGTGTTCATATCCTAATCACCTTTTCCACTCTGCTTTCAAATGCCTGTCTTATGTAGATTTTGATCTTTACATTCTAGGGAAACTTACCTCTTTGTAGCACTGAAAATATTTTGAATACATCACAAAAAAAAAAAAAAGTTGAATTTATATATGGAGGAGAATAGTGACCATAATTTATGGATAAGCATCTCAGAGCTGCTTTCAAAAGGCTAAAATTGAAAGACAGGCAATAATAAGCTAGGCTGTTCTCCTCTGTCAGTGTGTACAGAAACATGGACATCAGAAGAATCTTCTTTAATTGAAGCTGTTTTGAAATTAAATCTCTCCAATGTTAATACTTATAGGAATGAGGATTGCTGTTCAACCTATTTATGCCTCTGATAAGGAAATATAAGAATTTGCTGCCTGTAGGAGTGTTGGGAGGATAGGAAGATTTGATTGTCTTTCTTGAGACCATATTATGTTAATTTTTCTGCCTAGGCTATGGAAGCACAAAAAGCAATAACTCACTTATATGAAGACAAAATTCTTAGGGTTGTTGTCATGGAAACAGTGGAAGCAGCTTCTTTTCCTTGAATAAATTCAATAGCCAGGCTAACAAAGATTGAACACACAACTGGTATACGCTCTCTGACTGAATGGTACCGCTACGGGCAGCAGCAGTCTGTACCTGAACCTGTGCCTGGGGGCAGCTGGGCCTGTAATGCTCAGCTGATCCCACAAGAGTTAAAGAAGTGGCCTTGGGCTGATGTAGTATGTGCTGGAGCTGGAGACAAGGACAGTGTTAATTTGTTTGGGCAGATCTACACAGGGACATAACAAGACAGGCTGCTCTTCATCTCTGTTTTATGTTGGCTTGATTCAAAGTTCAAGTTCATTAACCTTGGTAGACTTTGGCTCTTGCTCTGAATCAGAGAGACTTCAAGAGCTCTTCTGTTCATTGGTACAAATCTTGTTTGTGCTTGCAAATCTGGGTAATTATATTTGAGAAATCAATGAGAAGCAAACCCAGGAGCCCCAGGGTATTGGTTTCTCTGCCCTAAAGGGTGCCTCAACAGATGATGAGCTTGCTTTTTCTGTGGAGGAAAAGTCAGCAGCTTTCCAACCTTTGTTCAGACTTTTGCACTTGGAATATACTATTTTAGTTCTAAGGATTTATCATAATTCAGCTTTGGTTTTGCATTTAATTACCTCTTTTGTGGGTTTGGCTCTGTGGAGGAGGAAGTGTTTACTAACATGTTTCAATCCTGATGGCTGCAGGACATGAGAGAGAAAAAGGAAGAGAACTTGGAAGAAGGTGGGAGGATTAGAAATTATTTTATTTTAGCCAGCTTCTGGTAATTTGGTGCTATTTACCTGTTGGGCCTGAACCAAAATGTATTTGAAGTCAATTGACAGGCTCCTGCTTAAGTCTTCCTGGGCTTTAGGCTGATGCTTTCCTACGTTAGCATGAGGCCCTACGGTTCTTCAGGATTGTGGAGTTAATCTGCTCTGAAGGAATATAATGTGTCTCAGTATCCTGAAATAAACTATGGAACACATGACAAGCCTTCAAACAGAGACTGCTTAATGCATGGGTACAAAACGTTTGAGGAGAACTGAGGTGGTTAAACTGAAAGTACCGTGTGGCATTTTATAATTTAAAAGTATATTTTGTTCTTTCTTCTGAATGAATTGGCACCTGGTCTTGTGTTGCCTTAATGTTCCTTCATTATTGAATGTGAGAAGGGCAGGAATTACCCTAGTAAACTCTCATGGAGATTGATTTTTGGCTTGTGCAAGAATTTTAGATTCGAGAAGCTTGACAGCAAGTGCAATGTGCAGTCAGCTCGTGTGAATGCCGTGGCACAGCCGGCAGTGCGATCAGAGGGCATTAGGAGAGCAGCTGTACCAGAATTTATTCTATTTTGTTAATCTCGGTCAGGAGATGTGGTAGCAGAGATTCATCTGCATTTTATGTTGGGTGCAATGGGAAGTCGGGGATGATAGATGAGCAAAAATTCTCCGTGTTTCTGTTGATGCCTAATATGATATTCAGCTGGCTTACCATAGCATGACAAACACCAGTGCAGCCAGTACAGCTGCAGGGCTAGCATCACATGTTCAGAAAGTATTTTACTTAAATTAAAAAACAGCTAGAAGAGTGACTCCCTAATACAGTTAAGAAAAAAATAGTATAACAAAAAATTAAATTGTGAGTCTGAGTTGAATTTGCTTCAGTTAAACTCAGGTGAGTAAATATCTGAAGAAGCTAAGTTTTACATGTGCTTGGCTGTTGCTGTTTGGCATCTGTATGGCAGGTGGAGTCCATTACTGCTTATCATATGCCTTTCCTTTCTATATTGATATGGTTTTTAAATTAAAAAAACCCCAAACACCAAACAAACAGCAAAAAGCCCCAAAACAACAACAATAAAGAACCACAACAAACCACACCAAACAAAAAACCCAACATACAATAAGGGCACATTTTTATTTCCTGCTTCTTGCTGCTATCCTGGTGTTTATTGATCTGCTTTTATTCTGGAGCTGGTGGGAATGTTTCCCATTGCTTTCTTGGGATGTCTGTATTGTCTTGGTATGCTTCAGTGGTAGTGGTGGTGGGGAAGCACCAAAAAACCCCCTAAACAAACCCTGTCTTTGCTTACTGGGTCAAACTTGAGTCCTTGATCTCTCTTTATACCTTCCACAACCATGTTGCAAAGGTAAATCCAAATATTAGAGCTGAATGAAACAATCTCTGCTACAGAAATTTGAACAGCTGCTCATGAAAGGATAAAATGTTTTGCCAAGTTAATCTCATATGATTTACTGCCTACACCTAATCTGTTTGGAAGCGGCTATGAATATTCTGATACCTTTTGGAAATTGCTGACTAGGATGACGACAGCTGAGAAAAGCTGGGAGAGCTTTAGGATGGCTGCCTGTGGAACGCACACCTGCCTGCATGCCCGGAGCAGTCGCAGGCAGAATTGTGGAACAATGAAGATTCATTGTTATTTGTTGCAATCAAAAGAATGCTGTCTGCATTCCCAGGTACTTCTGGAAGAGTCAGCAAATATGTAGATGACATCTGCAGCCTGTTAACTAAATTTAGGGTTTGCATTTGGGGGGATAGCGCTGTTAAGAAAGGTGAGGCAGAAACCCCCAGGGAGGCCTATCCCAGTCCTGCAGACTGGTGCCAGTCGCAGCTTACCCACGAAGGGGTTCTCCCTCGGTTGCGCTGTTGCGCTGGCAAGATGCGCTCTGCGGCCGTGGGATAGGTAGGGCATGGCACCCATGGGTGTTCTGGTGGAGGTACCACCCAAATATAGAGTAGAGGCATACAGAAATGGATTATCGTTTTTTACCTTAAAAAAAAAAAAGGCAACTTTTGACACAAAATTATTTTCATGTAGAATTCTTGAGGCAATCTGCAGTTACACCTATCTGCTTAGGTGATATCTATGTAGGGTCACTTAATTTCTGTAAAATCCTATTGGTTAAATTATAGTAGGCTGTTCCTGTTCATGCTTTTCCTCTTTGAAAGAGTGGTAAACCAAAATGTTGCAGAGAAATAAGCTACCTCTGAAGTAGCTGTGTCCAGGAAGTGTTGCAAACATAGAACATGTGATTCTGTATTATATGGAGTTTGCAGTTAATTTTAGTGTTGTGCCAATGTCCATTAAAAAAAAATTGAGAAATTACCTGCGCAGCAGAGGCAGAAAGAGGTTAAATATATACAAATGTGCTTGTGTGCTTATGCAGGCACTGTTTCTCCATTCCCATCTCTGGGGTTGCAGTGCCTAACAGAAAACTAGTAATACACCCAGGACTACAAATGCCCCGCTGCACCCTGCCCATCCCTCCCAGCCAACTCATGTAAAACTCTACCCCCAGCAGCTGGAGGAAAGGAGGAGAAAATATAGGAGCTGAGCACCCAGTCTGCTGCCCATGGCTAGAGGGGGATCACAAAGGTTTAGCTCGGAAGCATTACGTGGGTGCACATCACACAGCAATGGATGTGTTAGTGTGAACCAGTGGATTACAGATCTTGGTGTCACAAGAACATAGCAGACTGTGAGACTACTTGCAATGTGCATCTATTTTACTTTAAAATGAAAAGCTTAAATGTATTGTTTTTGTAATTCTGTAGATATTTCAGTACTTGCTAAATTTTTGGCTGGTGAGGAATTCCCTCAGTTTTCAATAGTCCTGCCCTACTGCATCCCGGTCAGCCTGCATCTGGCTCTGCATGCAGGGTGTCCGTGGAGAGGGGTGACGCCTTAGCCTGGCAGCGTGGGAGGGCTGAGAGTGTGAAGACTCCAGAGGTGGATTCATAGTACGGGTACAACTGTAAAAACCTCCAGTTAAGCCAGTTGATCCTGCTAATAGTCTTTTAACTGAGGGCAGTGTTGATACTCCAAAGATGTTTGAATCCAGGGTTTTGAATGCTTGAGCCTGGTGTGAAGCCTTTTTTGGTCGTTTTGCTGACTGCAGATCCACAGACCTAGGTCTTTAGAGCTGACCTAGCAAATTTTTTTAATTTTTTTTTAATTATTATTTTATTTTTAATTTATTTTTTCCTAGATAGCTGTACGATACAGCTTAATGATATTTTAACATTAATTTTCTTAACATATTTATGTTATGTAATAAATGACTCTTTTACCAGCAATCACTGAATACTGTTAACAGTACAGGCTTGTTTGACAGTGCTGAAAATTTATGGCAGTAATTCTAAATACAGGCAATTTATACATTGCCGGAAGAAAGGAAATATTCTTCCTATTTCATCTTAGTTTTTATAACTCTGCTTGCATATTTTACAGAAGATCTCATAAAAGTTTGCAAATACATTCCCTAAATCCCATGTTTTAGCTGTTTGTTTTTATAGTCATTCTTTACAAGTTTTATGTTATTTTGAAAAACGTGTTTTTTGCAAATGTAACTTTTTAATTAGGACCTAATTTGAATTGAAGAATTCATCAAGGGGTCTTGTAATCGTGAAAAGTGATAAATTCCTTTAAATGCAGCTGTTGCTAGTACACACCAGGAAAAAAAAAAACAAACGACAACAAAAAACTATTTATATCTCAATATGGTGTATGGAATAATCTGTTATCAGTCCAGGAGAGAAACTGAGGTGTCGTTGTGGGCCACTCGATGTGCAGCTGCAATCCAAAAAGCAAGTGCAATTCTCCCATGCAGGAGGAATCTGACAAATAATGATCTAGCTGGGAAGCTGGTATGGAGGTTGGCTGAGCCACCCTGCCCAATCCAGTGAGCTGTAGATATTTCCATCTCTGAATCTGTTGTAGAACGGGGGAAGGTGTGGGGAGGAGGGAGCAGTTACAAAAAGAGATATTTAGGAAGCTAATTCCTTTATGGTAATTGTTAAGGTAATTGATAACTGATTCAGGCTTGATTTCTTTCCTTTTTTTTTTTTTCTCCCTTTTAATTTAAAACACTGTTTTTTCTTTTACCTTTTAATATGACAACTTTTTCCAGGTATTCAAGAAATCCTGACGTGGCAAAACCAATTCATTCTCAGCCACACTGGAGGACTCATTGCCGTGAGGGTTAACTGGAATCAAAATATCCAGTGGGACTGGAAATCTACATAAGTAACAGGACTATGTAATCTACTAAAGCCCTTTAAAAAATAAAATCCTCATGCTCCAGAGTTCAAGCTCATTTTTACCTAATGAGAGTTGGGAACTTACCTCTTGTAGCCCTGATTATCTGTTTATGAATCCTTCCTGGAGCATCAGAGGTAGAGCTCAGCCACAGGAGCACCCTGTCTGCCTTAGCTCGATACAGGACCTGATCAGGAATTGATCAGGAATCACTTGTCTGACCTTCTATAAAGTGCCTTGGCAAAAGGGGAAGAAATGTTTTGTAAGAATTGATGGTGTAGGTCCCTGGGTACCTGAGCTTGGTTCTTTGCTGTGCTTTTCTTTCATTAATATGGGAAAGTCGCTTGGGCTTATTTCTAGTAGGGATTGTTGAACTCTAAGACTTGGATTAAACCATGAAACTTTCAACTGTTATACTTCAGTTACCTAGTATGCTAATGCAATAGTTTGTCTGTATTGATTGCATGAGTAACAGAGAGCAATTAAGCTCCTGAATTAGCCACCTCAGTTAATTGCCAAAGGTAATTTGAAAGATGGATCGGGGCCCAATGGAATATAAAAGGAGAAAGACTGCAGATTGAGCTAAATCAATTTAGCTGAGATCAGTGTGTCCTCTGGCTTGTGGTAGGAGGGACAAAACAGTACCATGAGCTTGCTTTGGTTTTGTGCCTGGCTCTCCCAGAAAAAGTATCTGGTAAACTCCATGTTTTTATTTTTCAGGAGGAAGCTAACAATAGAGAGCAAAGCAGACCTGATAGCATTTTCCCTTTGTTCCATCTTTTCGCAAATCTTCTTTTAATGCTTACGTAATCTGGAAGTTGAGGAGAAAAATAAAATACTTTATCAACAGTGATTTATACTAATCAAATAGTCATCAAGTCTCATGTACTTTGAACAGGACAGGAGGATAGATCCTTGAGCTCTCCTGTATTAGATAGCTCTTTGTAAACACAGAATGTCCTTTAAACGGTAGGCTTTTATAGGTTTTGATACTGGCATTTACACTGTCAGTCTGAAGTGTCAAACTTCAAGCTGGGAGAATCCAGCTTTGGATGTCAGCTCTGACATGGTAACTATGAGTGGACGTAGCACTCGCCCTCCATTACGCTAGCCGCTTTTGAAATGCTGTGGCATCAGTTACAGCTGTCAGATGGAGGAATTTGGAGTCTTTCCTGCTAAATCCCATTAAATCACGGGCTCTGTCCTGGCTTGAGTTTGCTCTGGATCTGTCTGTTTACAGGATGGCTGACTGTGTCTGGGGAAAGAAAAAACACAAGACATGTTTCCATTGCAGGGATTCATATAGTGTCCGTAAAAATCTGTTGTCCGATTTGAGAATGGAAACTGAGTTCAGAAAGTAGGAATTGCTGTATAAGTCATGATGAAATGTTGTGTTCATAAACACAATTTATTGCAGGCTTGTGATTCATAAATATGCAAAGGAAAGATGGTTTCTTCTTCCCCATTTTATGAAGGTTGTTAGAAAGCGGTGTATTGTTCAATCAGCAATGAGACAAAATATATTATAGAGATTTCTGAAGGGTTGTGGAAAAGGATAGGCGAGGGTCTGTCAGTCAGGGCAAGGAGAGACAAATCGGTGTCTCTGCTCTGCCTGGTTGTCACCCCAAACTGGCAGCCCCATTTTCCCTGGGCTTTCATAGAGCAGAGTTGAACCTTGTGCTGGGGAGAGGATGTATATCAATATTTTGGATAATTTTGTATACTAGGAAAAAAAGAAATTGTGGTGAAAACTTTGGTCTGGCTTGTATCAGTGTTCTTTGAGAAATGAAAAAAAAACCCAAACCAAACACCAAAACTTTTTGCAAAATTCCTGGTTTGTCTGCTCTTCTGCTTCAGGTAAAATGTTTTGGGACTGGTAGAAGCAGCCCTGGCTTTTCCTGCTGTGTCAGGAAAAGGAAGCCATGGCTCTTCCTCGCTCTGCATCTGACCTGTGTGAACAGGAAACCTTTTAAGCTGTTTGCAGCGCAGGCTCTATGTCTGCAGAGGGTTTGCTGATTCGTGCCTTGCCTTCTGCAGGGTACAAGCTGTGAGGGGACAAGCAGGAGTGGCCTCTGTCTCTCTGAAAACTCATACTACAGGGTTTTACTTTAAGTCTCAATACAGATCAGAATAGTTGACTGGAAACCTAAAAGACATGAAACCCATAAAAATGAATACAGTGCATTTTCTGAGTCAATAGAGACTTGTGTTCATTTGCCAGGTAGCTTCAGTGATGGCTGTTGACTTGTTTGTCCTTTAACAAATCTTGCTTTGGCACTTGAGGTTATTTCTTGTAGGTTTTTTTTTTTTTGCTTTATAAAATAGAGAATGCTATTGAGAAAGTACTGCTAGCAGTAGGAATTTCTGTGCATAGTAACTTCTCGCCTGGGCTGACCTGTATGCTCACACCAAGACGTCCAGCTGCTCCAGAAGTCATCTCTGCAGGGCTGATCTGCATCGCTTTTAGATGTTAATCTGTGATTATGGGTTGCAGGAGTTTTGCTGAGGTAACTTTGGAAGAAACTCTTGAAGTCTTCAGTATGATCTCTTCATAATGTTATTGTTGTTCAGTATATTTATAATAACATTAATAACAGCTTCTCATTGCAAACCACGCTGCAGGTGCCTTCATTCGTAGGGAGCATGTTGAGGTGCTAGTCTGCTACACTTTAAAAAAAAGAATGTGACCATAATGTGTTGTGGCTTGGCCATTCTAGAGCACGATAATATTTGAAAATGTACGTCACAGTTTAGGGTCAGGGAGGCCCCTAAGACTTCAGACAGATGCTCTCTGTTAACCCCCCTCCTTCCCCAAAGGGGAAGAGAAAGGGAATAAGGGAGAGAGACACAGTGATTAGAAAAGGAAATTACAACGGTTTTAATGAAAATGAAAAATATAATAATAATGGAATATATACAAATATATGTACAAAACCAGTATCGAACCCAACCCCTCTGATGGTAGTTATGTCACTGTCACCACTGACGCTGTGGAGCAGGCACTGGAAGAGTCCCAGCCTGGGCCCAGCAGCAGACAGGAGCTGTGTTCAGGAGCTGGATGCTGGTACCACATTCAGGGACACACCAACTGGGATCAAAGGCAGCAGGGTCAGAGTCCTCCTCAGATGCCCCAAGGAAGGAACTGAAAGAGGACCCGAGCCAAGCCGAGCAAAACCTTGCTGTGTATCTCAAAAATAATTTCTGCTGCCAGAGGGAAAAACGGAGTTGTGTTTCTCTGGCCAGGGATTGTGTGCTGCTTCTGGTTTTTCACAACATGCCCACGTGTACATAATTGATGTTTTAGTGCTTTACACTGCCTGCCTGTATTTATCTCTTTGTTAATAAAACAAGTACTCCTAGACTCATAAAAAAAAACAGCTGACATGAGCTAAATTGGGATGTCCTGACTAAAGACCTTAAGTAAATAAGAGACTTGAATATGGGCAAGTAGTGCTAACTGTAATTACCTGGGACTGTGTGCCATGGAACTGGAACAAAAGTCCAAACAAGCTAATTTCATTATTTTAATGGAAGTCTGCATCCCATTCATTAGACTGACATATGACTAGTCATTAGTAACAGTTCATTTCAAAAGCTATGGTGGATAAAGGTTGATTAAAAATTAATGAGGCCCAGACTCATTGCATTGCCATAGTGTCAGGCTTGAACTCGTTGTTTAAGTCTGTGGAGCTAAAATAAGAGCAGGCTTTAAATACCCTCTTGGGTTTTTCTACTTTTATATGATTTATATATTTTTGGTCTCTGCCCCGGAGGAGCAAGAACTTGTGAATACCTTTCCTTGCCGTAGATATCGCCAATAAATTACCTGGTTAACCAAGTTGTTAACAAAACAGATTGCCACGTCATTCTGATGTTTCTGCGATGCATTTTTAGAAAATACATTTTGCTGATAATCCAGTAAACGTGGCACTTCATTAACTGGAGCTCTCGTCGCCCTCAATTCCCTGGGAAGTCAGTGGCACTTGATTGGCACCTAATATGCTAATCTGCTGATCGATCATGAATCAAGTTGCCTGCCCTCTTGCCGGGACTGGTACTCACATTTTGTTTCAGGAGCGTGGCTCCACTGTGAGAAGACCAATCTGCTTCAGCATGAGCGTGTGGGTAATTTCACTGGGAGCAGTAGCTGGAAGACTGAGTGTAAATGCTGTCAGTAGAGTTCAGGCAGATTTCTATCACAATGTGACTGAGTCCATTTGCTGAAGATGGAGTTCTGAATTCCTCAGGTATTTGTTTAAATACTTGCAAAGATTGAGTTAAATTGATGGTTTCCCTGGTGCAAAGAGGTGCCTGTTTACATGGGGAGAGGAGAGCTTAGAAGGCAAATATCTTAAGCAGATACAGAAGAAATCCAGCCCAAAATCTAGTCCATAAAATAGGTATGAAAATCTCTTTAAAAAATAAAAAGAGAAAGGGAAGATGAGCTGTGGAATATTAGTCGAGCCCCTCAATTAGCTGTAGTTGCAAAAGTTCTTGGGAGCAGCAGCCCTTCTGCATAGCGGTACTTGCTCTTCTGTTGCTAAGGAGGATTGCAGGACCCTAGCCAGCAAGGCTAGGAAGTCTTTCATAAGCTGAACCTTAAGCTTTCCAAACAGAGGCTGTTCTAGGAGCCGTGCTCCATATAGTAAAGTGAAATGGCTGTAGTAGCTGCTGCTGGCATTGAGTAGTGACAAATCTCTGAGTTCCCAAGAACCTGAAAATGATTTAGGGAAAGGTCTAAGAAGCTTTGTGCCGTTTTCAGTGTAGTCTCAGCCTCTTCCATGGCTCCTGCCTTTCTCATGAGGCTTTTATTTTATTTATTTTTTCCTATGCCAGTAATTGTAGGACAAGCTGTAAATGAGCAATAGCATGCAATCTTTCATGACCCTGATTCCAAAAATATTTCAATATCAGCGAGAATCACATGTAATTAAATTATATGGAGCTGTGGTCAAAGGGTGTTTGGAAGAAGAGGTTGGGGCAGAACTGCTTATTAAATCCCAAATTCCCAGATGATTTCAGTACCCTTGGCTGTCTGTGAAGGACTTTACACCACTATGAGGCAGTGGCTTAAGATATACAGGGGATACCCTTTGTGCTCCACTCCTCTAGGAGTACAGTAGTCCTTCACCAGCCAGGACACTGGAGATGTTGATCCCACATCTGCAGCAGCTTTGTTCTGGCACTTTGCTATGGAGCGGAAGGACTGATGGAGCCCATTTGCAGCTTTTCCCTTCTTTGTTGCTGAAACAAAGACTGTAGCTAACACTTGTCTCAGCTCTGGAGAGAGGGAATCGTGGAGGTAGGCACAGACATGGAGAGACTGGGTTAGTTTGCATAGCATAGTAGAACGTGGGGGTACAAAACTAATGTAGATGATAATGCAAGTGCAGAATCATCATACCCTCCTAGTAATGTTTTTTCTTCATCCTTGAAAGCTTTGGCAAAACGCAATTACTTTTCACCTAGGTGAATGATACTGGTCATGTAGTACTAGTCTGCTGTTTACTTAGGAAGGCAGCACAGAATGCTGTGAAGTGTTAAATATGATGTACCTATGTCACCCATCTTCTGAGCTGTCAGCAGCCTGGCATATCACAGTGCTTTTACTGTGCTTTCAGGGTCATGCTTTAGTTCTGCCCAGCAGTCTTGCGAGGTTTGGGGACCATTCTGTACCTCATCTGCTTTGCCAGACCCCAAAGACCAAAGGTACTTAGCATTTTATTAACAAATATTATCTCATTCAAATAGCAATTTGCACTTCTTAGTAATTTTACAGTCCCCACTAAAATATCTTTGTTGCTTATCATATTATATCTTCAATATGTTTAACTTTTATGTTTAAATGTTCTGTGGAAACAGCTGAACTTCAACCGGAAGATAGTCAAAGAAATCTGTAGTGACCATATGGTGTTATAAAATTACACAAATGTGAGAGAATGTTGAGCCAATTCCAATTGCCAAACTTGCTACTTGCTTCTAATAAACACTGAACTATCTGGCATCTGCTATCCCTCAGGTAATACCATCAAGAGTGGAAGTAAATGTTTCCTTTTAATTGCATTGTTTATGTCTCAGAGGGTCCAGGGAGATCATATGATGTTTATCTAGATTTTCCATGCATATTGAATCAGCCATTTTAGGGAAAACTTTGATATTCTTTCCAATTCTCTCTTCAATTAGACTGAAGTTTCACTTGTCATTTTTCAGAGTCTTCCAAAGTGAATGTCCCAGCAGTCACTTTCATTATGGCTTTGGATGGGATTGTTTCTTTTATTTTGACTGTTAATTAGTATTTTTGGCAAGAAAATCCCGTGTTTGTGCTTTCAAGGTAAACCTCAGCTGAAGAGTGCAGAATGCTGCAGATTTAGGGCTCCTCGGATCAGAAGGGTTTGGGGAGTTGTGTTCTATTACTTGAACTAAAAGGAATTTAGTGAGAGCAACAGTTGAGGGGATTGTGGGGAGGGGGAGAATATACTGAATTGCCCCCCCTGAAATCAGTAGCATTTAATTAAAAACCAGAGACAATTCTTTATGCAATGTCTCAGATTTTGTAGTTACACAGAAGCCCATCCCTATAAACACAAACAGGAAACGATGCCCTTTGGTCATTCTTCTATCAACAGCAAATTTTATTTTAACTTTAGGTAAAGAATTCATTTGTTTTTGGCAAGTTCTGTTGGGCTTTATTAGAAGGAGCAAGAGCTGAACAGCTCTGCATTATTCTATATTCTGTTGCTAAGTCAATGGCTGTGTGGACTTGAGCCTTTCCACTACCACTTCCAGGTCACTGGATGACACAGAGTGGATCTGAGTGGATGTCATACCAAAAAAGCCTCAGCAGAGAGGGTGAGAAATTGGTGTACTTCAGTGTAGTAGTGAAATCAGTACTTATCTGGGCCAGATAAATCACCATATGTCAAATCGCTATCAGTTAATAGCATAAACTATAGTACATGTGGATTTGCTACCAACACAGTCGTTGAGTGTTGGTTGATAATTATGGTACTAATGTACTCTTAGTATACACAAAAACTAGCAGTGGGTTTTCAGGTTGGAGTGTTACTGACTGCAGTCAGTAAAATGTTGACAGGCAGGCAGAATGGTCTCTGTGAATAGAGGATCATCTCGCCAACAGGTCACTTCCTAGCAATGATCCTCAGCAGAAATGAACTGTTGCTTTTAACGCTGTTAGGAAAGATCTGGGGCATGATCCTGATTGAATTGGGAACTGACCCAGGAGCACAAGAAATTATGTGGCATAAAGAAGGATTTGCTGTCTCAGTGGTGAAATCTTTTAACTCCTGCATGAGGGCTGGGATTCGGTTCAGCTGAACTCAACGGCTGCAGGAGCTGCCTCTGGAACGTGCACAGAAAAAGCAACTACACAAAAATGGAAGCCTGTCAGTTTGACGAATACTTCTGTATAGCTCGTGTCACCCAGAAGCAGTGATTCTCCATTGTGAAGTGCATGTCTGATTGGCAAGGCCTTGAGATAATTTCCCTCCCTGGTTGAGGTTCTCTCTGCGGGCACCGGTAGGAGCTGTCACAGCCTCTTCCCTGGACTCTTCTTCTGAGGACTGGACACGTTCTTGATGACCAAACTCTCAAGTTCCATTAACTTTACCTTAAGTATTTGGAATTTCTTGCTCATCCACAATGTGTAAGAAGGTGTTCTGGAACACCAGTTCCGTGAGATACAATTTTCAGCACCTGATACGCAGAGTGCTAGGTCAAGAGGAAGTCATGTATGACATTAGAAATATTTAAACTGGAATACTGAAGAGCACAATGACATTTCATGGGGAGAAATGCCAGGCTGTAGGGTATCTGCTTTGGTCTAGCTGTTCTTGAGATAGCTTCTCATTAGGGAGAGAAGTGTGTTCATCAACAAGGCAGGATTGCTAACCAGTTTATTTGTATTGATGTCCTTATCAGAGAGGTTGTCCATTTTTTTCATGTATAGACATGAAAAATGAAATATATGACTGAGGCTGAAGTGCAACATTGTGTCCTAAAGCCATGACAGTAAGGAGCCCTCTACTTCAGTGGGTGGGTGAATAAAAACATGAACTGCCTCCAAAGACTAACATGTATTCCTGCAGTGCTGAAACAAGGTTCTCTGCCTCCAAGCCTTATGATTTCATTATACTGAGATCATATATATAATTATATATATTCCAAAATTCCTCCATCAACTTGCCTGGCATAGTGCACTGAGCCCCCCAGACATGAACCTGCCTGGGACAGGGAGAACGTGTCACTGGGATCCTGTTCTGTCATTTCCCCCTTTCCTGAGAATGACATTATGGTGAGGGAAAGGAATGGTGCAAATTGAAGGCTTTGCCATGCGAGTTGTGCAGGGCTTGCTGCCTGACAGCACTTGCGGTGTGGACGGCTCAGTGCCTGGGGAGTGGGGGAAGGTGGGTCTCTCTTGCCAAAAGCAGGCACCCAAATGGAGTGAACTTTGGAAATGCACTTAAAACAAGGGTCAAGGCCAGAGTAAGATAAGGCCAGACAGGACATGGTAAATAGGAAAGTATCACTAATTAAAGGCTACCTGGGAAGATACCAGTGAGCCCACAAGCTTGGGGCACATGGGAATTGATAGCTTCAAGGGGCAACTTCTAGCTATTGAACCCGGTCTTTATTGGTACTGAAAGCACCTGGCAGATGTTTTCATCTTTTTATGTGCAAGTAATTAGGCTTCTGTCTCTTAATTGCCACCTCCTTTTGTGCCGAACTACAGGATCCTCAGAAAAGTGATGGCAGACGATATTTGAACCAGAGAAGAAAGATGATAAAGATCACATATTGTAGGGGGGTTGTCGGTTTGTGATGTTTCAGTCATAAATAATTCATTGTGCAGGTACCAGTGATGTAGAAAAAGATCCATAATTTCATTAAGCCTGTAAATATCCAAACGTTTTGTCTCCAAAATTAATTAAAAGCAGTTAACATCAAACATCCTGTAGCACACCTCGCTTAATCTGAACAGGTAGAGCTGCTAGGTTTTCCAGGTTTGTGTTTCACCTTAGAAAGAAAAGGATTTTTATAAATGTTCCATATAGAGGTGGTGTGGATCTTGGGAGGAGATAAGTTGTTTAATATGGTCTTGTCTCATCTGTGTTGTGGCAAAGGAATTGTACACTAGAGCTCTATATACTTATATAGGGAGTTTTTCTAACGCCAGCAGATTGAGGTAGGCAGGTAGTCTGTTAAATCACTCCCAAATAGCTCAGTGTCTGGAGCGTTTTAATGGCAGATGATTTGGCAGCCTGTGTTATATTATATTGATTCATTTCTATGGCAATAACATGGCTGTAGAGGTGAGTATTTTGGCATGTCAGAGTCAAGCTGAGGTCATGAATCAGTGCACAGCACCCATAGGGAGCTGCACTGTTTGGTGAAGCCTGTAGTTTCCCCCAGTTCTGGCTGGGCAGAGGAGTAGCACCCACCAAATGTGGGGATGGAAAATTTCCAGGGTATCAGTAGTTTTGAAAAAAATACTTTAAAGAAATGATTGTAGCTGAAAAATCAATGTTACCTTCATAAATAAAATATTTTTCTTCTTGACTGGGATGACTTCCTACCACAAGGGACTGGGGATGTTGGTAGCCAATGCACACCCATCATTGTAGTGCAAATTAAATGATTTCTGATTCTTGATTAAAGGAGGAATGAGGCAAATTTTTAAAGAGAATAAAAGGGCTGCTTTAGTGTGATGGAGGCACTGGGGGCAGCTGGAGTTGGTTAAAAATTAAACCAAGATACCTGTTCTTAGAAGTTATTTATATTTTACAGAATTAGTGTCAACAGGGTTTTCTTTTCCCTGCAGATGGCTAATTTTGTTTCTCCTTTTGTCTTTTTTGCAACTGAACCTAGTAAATGAAAACTAGATGAAAGAATGGCAAAGTGGAAAATGTAACTCTAGTTGTACTGTTTTGTCCCTTTGATATTTTTGATTTTTTTTTCCACAATGTTAAACTTGGGAAATGAAAATTCTGGGGGGAGGGAGGTTGTATGTTTGGAATTATAGACATCCTTCCTTTAAAGTTTAAAACAAGAGATAGGTAAAGAATTTGATAAAAAGGGTTAAAGATTAAATAAAATGTAAATTTTTGTTCAGGACTGATTTAAAAATATGTGAAGAACTTGTGACATTCCTGCTGAATTCATTACTACTTGAATACATTCCTACTGATTTCATCCAGCTTTTCCCCCTGTCTGATTTAACTGCAGGTGACTAGCACAGATGGGAGAGCCTTGATGTAGGTGCGTAGCCAGGGATAGTTTTCCAGTCATTTCTCTCATTACAGTGAGGTTTGAAATGGACTTGGGCAGTGCATTCTTGGTGTCTTCTGTGATGGCTGAACAGTGCAGTGTTGCTCAGATCAGGTGTCTCTCTTCATCAAGTGCCACTTTCTTCTCTGAAATGAAGCAGGAGGGCATACTGTTGTATTCTCCCCTGCTTTTACAGACAGGCTGTATTCAGGGGAGGAACTAATAGGAGTTTGAAATAATCTTGTATTTCTCATTAGTGTAAATTGAATAATTTAAAGAATTAAGAGCGAAACAATAACAAATGCAGCAACTTCTGGTTGCTTTATGATGGTAAAGCAGCATTTGAGAATCTCAGGCTTGTTCTACCAATCCCTCCCCTGCCGCCTCAAACTGCAGAAACGGTATTTGTTTATCTGAAATGGACAATGTATGTATTTTAAATACCTATCTCATATTTTATAAATAATAGCTAGACCCAATCCTGTACTGGAGATGTAGTGTTTGTTTGTTTAATTAGGAAGCTGAGCTTCCTTCCCTGTGGCAGATGTTGCCATGTGTAATGTAATAAATAAAAGTCTTTATGGGACCCAGCAGGCAGCAGAGCTTTCAGTTAGCAGATGGCAGAATATTAAACTGGCAGTGCAATAACTTAGCTGGCTGTGTCAGCTGGACCGTACCCAGGTTCAGCACAAGCATGAATCAACTTCAGAGAGGTGGTGTCAGCAAGCCCTGTGTTTCTGCAGTGGGTGTTAATACTATTCTTAAAATGATACATGATAAAGTAAGGCTTTCTATCCAGCAGGATGATGTTGCCGTAGAAGTCCGTCAAGGTTTAACATGATCTCTGCTGTGCAAGGCTACAAAAGACCTTTCACAACAGAACATCTATTAAAGAGAACGGGTGCGTTGCTGAGTCCAAACTACGTGGTGTTGCAGGGCCTGGAGATGGCAAACCTGCTCCAACCAACCCCTGTGGAGCCCAGCAGGTGAGAGTGCCTTCTCCTTCTGAGAGGTCCTTTCATTGAGCACTTGGCATTGGCTGTCCACCACTATCCTTGAGTGGGTCTGTGAGGGGGCTAATGGAGAGGTATCCCTGCCTAGCTAGAGCTTACCTGTCTATTAGCTCCACAGACCTCGGGTTCTGGAGGCTGCAAGTACTTCTGCAATTCATTGCCATGCAGACTGGTTATGCTTTTCGCTCTCATTTATGTACTTGTTTTGCGTTACATGCCAGTGTAAATGTGCACACGTACATGAATGCATAACCTCAGACATCATCTCCTGAGGTTCCCTGCACTGCACAGTAGCTTCTCCAGATGGCAACCTGGGAGTACCTTCAGCTTGCAGTTTCCCTGCATCCTGTTCCACACCTACACCTGAATGAAAAGCCCAAGTTCAGACAGTGCCATGTTCTGTCCCTATCTCCTCGTTAACTCTTCTCCTTCCAGCAAAGAATTCTGTTAGAGTATTTTTACCAGGGCCAACTCAGGTTCCAGCTTAAGGCCGATGTTATGATGTTTTAGTCCCTCTTAAATGAGACTGTCAGAACAGCAGTGGTTTATGACAGGATGAAACAGGACCAATTACAAAGCAGCTGGGAAGGCAAAAATTCTTTGTATGACCTTCAGAATCTAGAGTAAAGCAGCTGATCACCCACTTACCATGGTGTCTTGCATGTGCATATGGTGAATTTGATATACCTCTTGTCTGGAAAAAAAAAAGACTCATGTTTTCAAGTGTTAGCTGCTTCCCTTGTTTTTAGTGAATGTCATAAAATGATGATAGTGAATATGGGCCTTATAATTGTCGCGTTTTATTCTTTAGTCTCTTGATCCCTTCTCTGTTGGTAGGTGGCTCACAACAACTTCTGAGCAAAGTGGAAAGTAAGAAAGGTTTTTAAATTGTTTTGAAAAAGCAAAGAAGTTGTTAACATAGCTGTATCTTGACAATACAGTCCAGGTGAAGTGCAGCTTTTAAAATAGCAAATTGTCTAAACAAAGTAATGTTTTGTTTGCTATTTTGGTTATATTCATTGAAGTGGAAAAGGCACGTTGAAACTTCCATGCTTCTGAGCAAGAAAACCTATTGGCTTTTTAAAACATTTTAAAATACATGGCCTTTTGAGAAAAACAAAAATCTGATTTATTCTAAGTTGGGGTTTTTTTTTTGTTTTGTTTCTTTGTTGTTTTTTTTCCTAACTCCTCTGGGAAGCTGGGGTGGATTGGATTGAGGTAGAATGCCTGCTATCCTCCAAGAGAACTGCTCTACAGTCAATCTCTGCTCTGACCATGTTGCATCAAACCCCCATAGAAACAACACAAGTAACCCACTCCCTTAGGAAATGCTTTCTGAGACTGTGAGGATCCAGGAAGGTTTTGTGTCACCTAAGGTACCTAGAAGGCATGATGGTAAACAAGTTTTATTTTCTCCCATGCATAATGAAGGGCTAAAACTCTGGGTACAGTTAACAAGGTGGAATAGGAGGGGAAGGTGGTTTTGCATTGGTTTGGCTTCCCTGCATTATGAGGCTAACTAGGATTGTTCCCACTCCTGCAGTCGAAAGGTTGTTCTAGCAGCTGATAGTCTAAAAATACTGTCTAATTGCTGAAAAAGACTTTTTGCCTATACCACACATTGTTCTGGTGGTCTTGAAAAATCAGGAGCTATTTCTTGCCCAGAGAAAACAATGAGGCTTTGTTGTGGGGAGATGATGGCTAACACGAAGTATAAAGCAAATCGCAATGCACAAAGAGCTCACTGCCTTATCTTTGACTTCTTATTTGAAAAAGTGGTATTACAATAGTTGCCAGAATTTCTAAGCGTTGATATTTAGTGCTAAGTCTTGAATCTGGATGGTTTAGTTGGTCACTGAATCCTGATGACTAGTAGAGGACTAATTCAGAAGTGTCTGCCGGACTTCGGATCTGTAGACTTCAAGAAGCAAACATGTTGGCATGAAAGGATGATCACCAAGATCATCCACAAATAATTGTATTTTGGGATGTGAGAAGCCAATCATATTGAGATATATCAAACAGGTATAAAATTCTTGAAAGAGTAAATATATATATTAGGAGCACCAAATCCAATCAAAGGCATCTAAAATGAGGATCATTTTCAGAAATAATGCAATTAAATGTAGATGTTTCAAATGTCAGCATACTTCAGAATCCATTTTATTGCTGCACTTGCTCTGCAAGTCTAGAAATCAATCAGCTTTTTATTGTTACCTTAAGATCTACCCACATGCCTCCAAATATAATTTATTCAGATAAGGCATCACATTATTACACATCTGACAACAGGTTTTTAAAGCACGTGCATCCACTGTTGAGTCTGAGAGCAGAGAAGAAATCTGGACCACCTGCACTGCACTCTTCATCCTCATCTTTTTTCAGATAGCCCTTTGGGAACCAGTACTTGCTCATTGAGACTAAAATAGTCCTGAAGTGCTCTAAGTTCTGTGAGGATTAATGCAAAATTTTGCTCACAGTCAGGGACCTCTAAGCTGACTGTGTCCAGGTGCTGTACCACCATTAAAAGATGAAGGTTTAAAGTCTGGCATAAACCTACTCCTACCAAATACTAGAAGTCCTCAACTTCACATAAAACAGTTGAAGTTTGGAAACTCTGACTCCAAATTTGGCTGTTGTCCTGGTACCTAAAAGCATCTTACGGAGTTATTTAGTTAAGATTAATTTTAACCTGAATGGTTGCCAAGGAAATCTTACATTTAGGTTTACACAGTTCACGTTAAATTCAGATCAGTACAGTGCCCCTCATGATGCTTAATGCTGATTCTTTACCTCCTAAAACCTGGGGAAATTACATTCTTTGTAAGAATTTATAAAGCAACAGATGATGTGTCAAGACAGTAATTTAAACCATGAATCTGCACTTGCTTAAAGATGAACTTTGGGGGAAGAAAAATGGATAAAATTCTAGTGGCAGACAAGCAGAATCTCTGGATAAGTGCATCAATTTTTGTTACTGACAGATCTTGTGCTTGTAATAAAACTGAAGTGCTGAGGTCAGCGTCAGAGTGAAACTACACTTATTTTCACAAACATATTTATGTGATGTTAATAGTACCTATTAACAGTGTTGACATAGCTAGCTGCCAAATAGAAAAATGAGTTGTTCTGCATCACAAGATAAGCAAAGTTGGAGGAATAATAAATCATAAAATTAGTTAAGACATCATTTATCTTTTGTGATTTTTCCTACATTGCAGCTTAGAGTCCTTCAGGACTTAAATTCATTTACTGCATTTTATTGTTATGAAAACCTGTCAAAACTGGTAGCGGGCTATGGGAAGTTAGATGAGCAGAGGCAACAATTGTTAATTTCAACAGGCATTTGCATGCTTTCATTCAAGACGTGGCCACTTTACTGTAACCTCTTGAATTACCCTTCTTCCTCTGCACCCTGTAAGGTAAATGGGAAGATTCCAAACGGAGTAACTTCTATTTAAATGTGGGACTGTGGCTCTGACTGGTGCTAGTGAATGGATGGCAGTAACTGTGATATAAAAACAAGCTGAGGCTGTGCCCTCTTTAGCTATTCATATCTATGTGCAGGTTCTGTGCAGTTAATTTAGATTTTCAATTTTTAATTTTAGGCTCTGTCAGCATGAGACAACTGGTGCTATCTAAATTTTTTATTGGGTATCTTTTTGTCCTTTATGGATACAAGTATTTTGTAGTTAGATGTCAGAGGATTGCTTCACTTGGCATGGACCATTTCTTTGGCATTGCTTCAAGATACACGCTGCCATTGCACCATAATTAGAGGGGCAAGAGAAATAGATTAATGTGTTGATCCGAAACTAGAGAGGAAAAATAGTAGAATTCTGTCATTTTGTACTTTACACTCTGCTGTTCCCTTCAGAAAATAGCTAATCACATGTGATGAAATTATTTCCTCAGTATGGGGCTATTTGCAATTTATGTAATGTTTTGAAAACTGAGGGAAAAGTCATTGCCTGATACCAAGATTCATATTTTAAACACCCGGCTTCAGTTTTGCTTTTGGATCAGAGATGAAGTCTGTCTTCAAATCCTAGAATGAATGTGTCCGCAAAATTAACACTGTATCTCCCAGCAGGGAGATCACTTGGCTGTGTACTTCCTTCGGAGAAGTTTGTGACAGTTACTGTGCAAAAGCCACACAGAACTGTGAGAATGTGCACGAGGCAAAAGTGGAGAGGCAGGAAATGGATTTTTAACTTGTGTTCCTTTTCTCCTGAAAATGTTAAAGCATTCCTTTGCATGATACCTCAAGCTATTTAAGAAAAAAAAAAAAAAGTCAGAATGATTTTTTCCCTGAAAGCCAATCCATGTGAGATTAATTTTCAGACAGTATCTTGATTGCATCTTGTGGTATTGCAAGGGAAAGGGATGGTGCATAGAGCATGCAGAAAACTTTGGATGTGTTCCTATCCTTAAAAAGATGAACAAATGTATATTTAAATAGCTTTAAAGGAGTATTCATATGCAGTTTACATTGGCAACTTGAGTATTTTTTGGAAGTGTTAAGCAGCCACTCTATCTGAAGCCCATGGGGAGAGGTTGGGCAGGAGAAAGAGGGATTCTGTGGTGTCTGAATGTGCTCAGCACTGCCAGGAATTTGGAGCAGATTCCATGAGTGGGCACAATGCCATTCTGAGATACCAGCTAGTGAGGATGGGGAGGGAGGGAGGGAGCTGCTGGAAGGAAGGATGTACCCCAAGGGTCCATATTGCATTAATACTTCTGTAAAGGTCTTGCTAGACTTCTATAAGAAATGCTAGAGGACTGGGAATCCTTATCAGAAGATGATGGGTGGTATAGACTGTTTTTGGAAGGGAGGATTCAAAGTGTAATTTGTTGGCAAAATGACCATTAAAAAATGACCATACTTTTGGCTTTTACTTTTTAAAGGGGTGTTTTAGTACAGAGGTTTTTTTTAGTACAGAATTTCCATCAGGTGGGTTTTATTAATTCTTTTCCTGCTAAACATGTCTTGTTACTTAGTTCTCCACAAGAATTTCAGCATCACCAGCAAGCAGCATATCAACTGTATAATACTACTGACTTTCTCTCTGTCCTAGGAGCTGAACTGCTCACAGATCACTGCTAGTGCAGTGCTGTATAATGAGTTGAGTTTCTGGAATGACAAAGCTATTTTCTTTCTTTGAAAAGCAGGTCAGGTAGCCAGTGGCACCAAGCACAGAATCACTGATGCAGTCAGCGTGCTCCCAGGGTGACCTGAAGATTCATTTACGCATACTCGCAAAGACACAAAGGGTATGTCCTGCATATACAGGAAGAAAAAAGGAAGGATGTGTTTTTGCTTTTTAAATGTCTTGATATTTTCTTTGGGTCTTGAAAAAGGAGGTACTTAATATGGATTTGCAAAGGGATTTCTCACTTGTGTGACAGGCAAGGAAGGTCAGCTGTAAGTTAGTATGAACTTTGTTCTAAGCTGTTGTAATTCTGTGCTATTCTTTCACACCTCCATTCCCATATAAAGCTGCTTTTCACATGCAGTAGATTCATAAGTTCACAGGATACATTCCTAATGCAAAATAAGCTGGTCTTCTCTTTGGAGACTAAGAGCCTCAGCAGGGGTAGCTCTGGGTTTGCTGTGACCACGGTTGACTGAACTGTACATCTGCTCATTACTAGAGGATATGTTTTTTGAGTACTTGTGGGCAGTGCTGCTATCTCCTGACATCTCCAGGAAGAAGCCCTGCTGCTATTGCTTCTTTACTGTCTATAGAAATGAGTATCTACCTTACGCAGCTTGTGTTGTAAGGGCAGAGCTGGCTGGAAGTCTTTCAAGAGTAGAGAGGCTTTACGTTCATGGGAGAAAATGCCAATTGGTTGAAGTCACAACAGCTTTCCTGTTTGAGTGAAAACTTCAGAGAGGTTTTTAAGGTCCAGGGTAAAGCTAAGTAGGGAGGGAAAAGTAGTTCAATGTAATCACCAGACTGGGAGTGGGCACTCTTCTGTCATCAGGATGGCACAGGTCTTCCTGCCATGAGTTAGATGGAGCAGAGATTTGCTGTGCCAGGATTGAAATCTGTTGAACTGTGAGGAAGTGAGGAGAGAGAGAAGGGGGAGAAACTCTTTCTTTTCAGACAACCCTCTTAGCAGTGCTCTAGAAACAAAATAAATGTCAGTGCTGTGCTCATTTTGGGCCAGGTACATACTGTTGTTTCAGCCCCCCATTTGGAAAACGCACAGTGTAATTTAGAAAACAGGATTGATAAATTGTGGTCTCATTTGTGTGGACAAGCTTGTCTGCTCTCTGAACACCCAGGTTTCCTCAAAAAGTTTTGACTGTTCAGGGTAAAAAAACCCACAAACCCACACAATCTTTCCTCAGGGAAATGCCTGGCCAGCTCTGAGAACATGGGACATGAGTGGCCCTCCAGGAAGCTAGGCTGTCTGGAGACAGCCATGGCAGCAGTGAGCAGATACATAATTAAGGCAAATCACCTAATTTAAACAGAGCCCTACCACAGAAGGAAGCCGGGACTGAAACTGGGAAGCCCAGAGAAGTGGAAACTCCAGAGAGAGGATGTAGTGGATGGTTTCCAGTGGCAAACTCTGAGCCATAGGTTGCAGTGCAGCTGTGGGCATGGAGTGGCTACAGAAGAATTGGAGTGCAAAAGGGAAGCAATGGGGCCAAGAGAGGGGCAGCTGCATCATCCTCCAAAACTGGTAATACCTTCTTTGAGCTCTTGTGCCAATGTACTTTAAAGATCCCAGTATAGATGGAGACTGCATCCCCTCCCTGGTGCTTTTGCAAAAGGCTGAATAACTGCTGAAGTCAGAGATGTAGGCCAGGTGGAGAGGCCAGCTAGGCATACCTCAAGTCCTGTTCCTGGGCAGATGGAGCTGGTGGGAAAGTGGGGGAGATTTGCTGCCTCAGCGGTTCAAGTGGCCTGTGCTCTTGTGGCAGAAAGGAGAAACATGGAGTGCAGAGAAGGAGGTTGCTGCAGTAACACTTGTTTGGAAGAGGGAGTTGTCCCCACAAAGATGGTTGTGGGTTTTTTCAGGTGCCTACATAGGTAAGAGCACTGGAGAAATGGATTAACTGTTTTGGTGAAGCCTGGGATGCAGCTATTAGCCTCATGCCTTTCCTATTGTATACTGCCAAATATATTGGTCAGCATCTAATGGCAGCAAGTAGCAACTTTAGTGGCTTATGAAGGAAAGGTAGAAGCATCATCACAAAAACAGGTATTTTTTTAGTCACTACAAATGTTAATATGTGCCCTTTAGGGTGGTGTGGCTTGATTGCCCTGCCACATACGTACCCTTTCCACCTTGACAATACTGCTGCTGTTCTGTTCCCTGTGCTTCTCCATGCAGCCAGCTGTGCTGTCTTTGCACTGCTGGAGCTTAATCCCTCCTGTGCATTTCCACATATGTATTGTGTCTGTAACGATGAGGCTTGATCCTTACAGAGATACCTGCTTTTATTTTTTGATTTCCCCCCTTTTGCCCTCTGCTACACTCTGCCTTTCTCACCTCCTGTTTACCTGTTTATGTTTGTCCACATCCTTCTTTTGCTGTTGGGGACACTATGGGGAGCCATCAGCTTTAGTGGGACTATTGCATCAGGTGTGCACAACTCTCTGGGCTTTGAAGGCTCTACCGGCTGCTGTTCCAACTGAGCTGAATATTGTGTGTCTGTGCAACGCACAGCAGCTAACGTAACGCATCCACATTCTCTGTGCATTGGGCAGAATTTCTCACTTCATACATCATTCTCAGCTTGCTGCAGCAATTTCACAAAGTCAATCCCTATCCATTAACACGTAGGAAAAGCAGCAGAGAAAGATACACGTGTAGCACAGGATTTTTTTTTCCCCTAATTTTGAGAAGGTTTTCAAAGCATATTAGATGTAGGTTTTTTTCCCCACTGTAGTATCATGAACTGCATCTGATCCTCTAGAGCCAAAGCCTCCTTTATGCTAAATAACAAAAAAAACCCCAACTCTTTGGCTATTTGACATGGTCCATGCAGGAACTGATGTGCTTGTCCATCATGCTATGTTGATCACAGGCTTGACTTCCTTATTTACATAGTTAATTTTTCTGTAAGCTATCACTTCAGCTCTGACCCTCTCATAATTTTTCTGATCATGCTTTTTTTATCATCTGCGCTGAGTTTCCCACATAGGCTTTTCCTCTCGGCCAACCTGAACACTGAAGTGGTGATTTTTCACTGTAAGAGGAGATCTTGGAGGCTTGTGCACCTGATTAGTCTCCTGATTTGGAGAGAAGATGCACAGAAGGTAGTGGGCTGGCAGGTGACACCAGAGTTCTGTCCAGCTGGATGAGCTAGTGGGAACATGGCCTGAAATCCTGCTCTTTTCTGGCATGGCCAACACCCAGCGACCAACTTATCTTTAATCTTCACCTATCTTTGTGCTGGGAGTAGCTCATTTGCCTCCATTAGTGCAAAACTTTCAAATTTTAGGAGCTGAGTTCTGCTTGACCATCTTGTGCTGCCCATAAAATCCACAGGAATGTGCGTGCTTCATGATGGAGGATGGGGAAGCTGGTACTGAGATGTTATTGCTGAGTGCTTGCACACCAGCTTCCTTCATTAGCCAACCAGGACTTGCACAACGTGGGGATCCACACTCTGGTGGCCTGTGAGTTCTTACTGTTTTGCAAGTGCTGCTCCCAGTCCCTAAACTGCAGTGAAAGTGCAGTCTGCTGCCAGGGAAGCACAAAACCAGATCACCCAGTTATGTGAATATTTACTTTTCCATAGTAGTAAAATCTAGAGGTTCTGGTCGTTAAAAGCAAAGTTCTGGTTTCACTTCTTCAGATCAGATTTTATCCTGGGGTTCAGAAGGCACCTCATGCAGTGGACAGACTGAAGAAACAATTGGTTATATTCCTACCTGGCATAGTCTCGTTTCCAGGCAGGGACTCCTCAGACTGTGCTCTGTGCTGAAGTTGCTCCAGCATTGGTATGAGTTCTGGGACACGTCTGAGTGTGTTGCACTGTGAAATGGTTTACACAGCATCGAACTCCTTTGGTGTCAAGCTTCAGCTCCGTAGCGGCAGAGCACGCTGGGACAGGCAGCAGTCTGTGGTGTTGCTGGGAAGCTGTGCCCACTGTCAGTCTCACCCTTGCCTCTGGGGGTGCTACATCACTTGTGAACTTTGTTTATAACATGCCATTTGTGAGGTGCCCTCAAAATAATGCAGCCAAATTAACCACTGCGTGCCTCCTAAGTGCTCTGGTTTGTTCTTACTGTCCATGCTCACCCCTGTCTAGGTGGTAGAGGTGATTTCCAGTGCAGCTCAAGCATACCAGCTCTTAGCGTTGCCGACATCTTTCCAGAAACCTTTGCCTGGAGTCATGCTTGCCTAGAGAAGTGATGTTGCAGATTGGCCCCCATCATGTTTCTGAGGGATTTAATATTGTTGGTTGGCTCAGTTGAGTGAAAGCAATTTTGGAAAGAATAACTGGGAGCTGGAGCAGGTAAGAGGAATTGCTGGAGCAGGGAGAAGCTGTTGGATGGCTCTTGCAGGCTCTAGTGTGTTGGAGCAGAACTCGTATAGGAACCACAGGCTGGCATTGAAGCGTCGCACTGAAGCATGCTTCAGCCTTCTTGGGCTCTGGGAAAAGAAAGGCTCTTATCACACTGGAGCAGACAGAGCATGGCATGCTGGAAGCGGGCACATCTCCCTGCTAATGTCACAGCTGACAGCGAACAACCATGTTCTGTAGAGGCGGGTGGTACAGAGCCAGGGACTCCTTGGAGAAAGCCCAGGCAGACAGTCTGTCTTACAGATTTGCTCTCGAGGCTCCCTAGTTGAAAAGCAGTCTGTGCACCCTACTTAGACCTGTTATGTATTTCATTCTCTCCAAGCAGCTGGGCTGGCTGTCACCAGGGAAGGAGGACTGCTGGTCCCATAGCCACCATGAAAATTGCTCTCAAGAAAGAGCAGGTTGGCAGCAACTCCCTGGAATTTGTGATTTTGGCAAGTTGTTAATGGTAGGGAGTGGGAAAGAGGTGTGAATGAATTATTCTGTCTTCACAAGTTTATTCCCTCTGGGGGATCCAGGCATAATCTTCCTCCTCCTAAACTTGCCTTGCTGATTTTGTAAATCTGCAGCATGTGGGCAAAGTCCTGAATATCACCCAAAAGTACCTGCCTATCATAGAGATTTATGCATCCTGGGCCTTTATGGAGCATCTCTGCCTAAAGATGTTTTTTCCCTGATGTGCGGAGTTGTGTGGCACAGACACAGGATCTGCCTTTGTCTAGTTCTGGTAAGACAGATAGAAAATAATATGAAGAAAGATGACTAAAAAGCATTCTGAAAAGTGAAAGAACAGGACCAAGATGGACAAATGCAGTTTCTATAGCCAAAAGAGAAGTTTGTAAAGCAAGATGAGGAAAACGAACCTATTATCTGCTCTTTGTAATGAGGTTCACAGCCAGAGAAAAGAAATTTCATCACTGCCAGTTCCAACAATAAAAGGCCATGATGAAATTTCCCTTGCTCCCAATCCTTAAAAGCACTTCTTATTTTCCCAACAGTATTCGAGGCTGTGCTCTCTTTGCAAGCGTCTTGCTATAATGAAAAAATTACTTTTTGTTTTTAAAAAAATGTGTGACTCGGTCACACAGTTCCTGGGTTTAGGACATGGCAGAGATTGCCAAGCCCTCGGGAAGCTGAGATGCCATGGTGGGAGCTGACAACACTGCCTCTTGCCCCTTCCACCTGTCCCTAGTGGAGATTTATGAACTAAGATTGGTTTTCAGACATGTATTTTTTTCAGCGTTCAAGTGCTGCATGGATTAAAAGAAGCAAGCTGAGAAAGAGCATCTTTGTGTGTGTGGCTGCCCATCCGCGCTCTGTAACGAGAAAGGAAAGGCGGAGGCCTTTTCCTAAAAGGAAGGCAGCTGCATTCTCCGTCACCTCCCGGTGCTAGGAGAGCTCCAACCACCACGCTCAGGTCAGAGCAGGGACCTTGCAGCCCCAGCCCAGCAGTCGGGTGTGTGGCTGGGCCGTGCAGGTGGTGCCCACGGAGCAGGTCCCCGCCGTGCTGGCCGGCTCTGCAGCGCTGCCGCAGCGCTCGGCGGGCGGGAGAACGCTGAAGGCACTGCTTGCTTCTTGGTAAACAACCTCAGCTTTTATCTAATAGTTTATCTTATGTAAAGGAAGGAGTTTAGTTTGCAAAGCTAACCTGCCTCGTCCAAACCCTCATTTTTATGGTTGTAGCCTAAGTAAGTGTCCGATTTATAGTATTTAGTAGGTAGGATTTGGGATTCTTATCGATTTAGCAATCTTAGTTTTGGACTTTCTCGGCACGCTTCTAAGAAAAAAAAAATCAGCTCAAGAAACTGACATTTTTGACAGTGTATTTGCTTTGCTTTTTCTTCAGTGCCTGAAACATTTCTGCTTGGGAAGCGCGTTATTACAATTATCAGAAGGTTATAACAGTATTCTAAAATTTTATTCAGAGTAAATGACTGTAAAAGTCCTAAGTGAGGGAATATTCTTATTTCTCTGGCTTCAGTATTGTCAGTCAAAATCTTCCGTAAGAGCCAAGAGATACCAAACTTATTAGGGGGCGGGTAAAAATCAGTGGCGAAAGACGAAGGAATTTAATCAGAGTTGGGATTCACTTTGACATGTGCCAGCAAATTTTTACTTGTAATTATACCTGGTGTTTGTGTCTTGAGATTCTGAATCTGATGGGCAAATGTCCTCACTTTCCAAGCACTTGGTGAAGTGTAGAGGACTCAAACCTTTAGCAGAGCAAGGTCAAGGTCCCATCTTCACGACTCAAATGTCCCCATCTTCCTGAACATTTTGGTACAGCAAAATGCAGTACTGCAGTACAGAAGACAGGGATGAAGCTAATCTGGGTAGCCCCTTTTGCATGATCTGGTTAGTACAAGTGAGCCATCTACTCTCTTGGTGAGGTGCTCTTCTCAAGAATGGTTGCAAAGAAACCAGTTGCATTGCTTGGCTGTGTGAACAGTTAAGCAGCTGCACACAGCAGACACAGGTAAAATATGAACAGCCAAGTGCTGCGCCTGGGGAGCTGAGGTCTGGAGAAAAATTGCATGTTACATTTGGAGACTGCATTTTCTGTACCTCTCCTGGGACCTGGGCTGACCCCCAAAGCACCAGAGTATTCACCCACGTTGTGCTAATGTTGTGCAGTGAATTTGTATCTTGCCCCAGCAGACAGAGGACATCAGCAGGTTTTTTACCTGCAACAGCTTTATTGTAATAACACCCAGGGGAGGACTGTGGTGTTTCACTTCTGTCGCGGATTTGCTCATATTCCATCTTCCCCCCTCAAATGTCTCGGATATTACTTAGGCAATTATAGATTAGGGGCAAAGGACAGCAATTGCTTCAAGAGTGGGATGCCACCTGTAGTATTTTGTGACACTTGGCCTTTAGAAATCTGTTGGTGTCCTGTTGTTGTGTTCGGGTGAGTTAACGCCTGTGTTTGTGAGGGTGGGGAGCTGTGAGCAGGGCTGCCCCTTGGGTGCCTTGTGCAGGAGGAGGAGGAGCTGGTTCTCCCTGCCAGTTGGTGCCACTCACACCAGCTTGTTGTGGCTGAGTGTGGTGTCAAATGCCTGTCAGCATTAAGATTAATGCTCTTACTCTGTGCCTTTACAGAAAAATGCCTGTGGCTACACTTGAGCTTCCCCCGTGCTGGCGTGAGGAGCCCTATCAGTATGCCACTGCACACTCCTGCCTGTTGGATCACCTGGCTCAATTCTTCTCTCATACTGACTTTACCTCAGTGAATTTCTCTGGCTTCTGTGAAATGATTCACTCCAGCCTGCCCTGGTGTAAGTGAGGAGAATTAGGCTGTCAGTCTGGAGACTGTACTGCATGTGGTTCATCCATCCTGCTGGCTGAATCTGCTGAGGAAAATGCCCATGAATATTCTTAGAAGGCAGCCTCAGGCATAGATTTGGGTTAAAACAAAGGTAAAATCGGATCTAGTTTGTAACCTCCTCAGATCCAGACATTAAGGTAATATGAGGAAGTCCATAATATGCAGTTCAAGCTGATGTTCAGTACTGTGGTACTGATTATATCCCTGCAGCACTCGGTGCACCATCTGGGGGAGGACCCTGTAGTGCCAGGGGCTGCACAGACATGTCCAGCATCCTGGAGTGCCAAAACAACAGTGACTTCACCTGCTGCCTTCGACCTGATTGAGTTTGTTTCTGGTTGCTAGGATATGTCTAATCTCTTGGCCCACTCGAGGACTGGAGACTAGCAACCTCTGATTTTGAACTCTGTTTGCCCGACTGCGTCCTCCACGTTTATCCTGCAAGTGGTGTGAATGGTTTCTGTCACCCTGAGAAAATCTGCCCCAGTGCACAGATGCTAGTTGCAAAGGATACATCTTCTCATATGAAATCTGTGCCCTCAAGTCTACTTCCATTTTATAATTAAATAATATGGAACTTTTTTCTGACTGCCAAGCTTGGGTTGATGAATGTCTGCTGGGGCTTATCGGTGTCATTATGGGTCCATCCGAAGGACTTGACTGAAATGGTAGGAATGTTTTGTGACACTGGATGTGGCTTTGTTTTTTAAACTGGGTATTGGTGACTTAGTGACTTTGTCTTATTTTGCCTTCCTCTAGCTTGGAGATTGACAGGTAGAAGTTGTGCAGGGATTTCTGTAAGAACTCTTAATTAAATTCACTACGCTCAAATGTGGCACTCAGGAAATAAATATCTGGCAGGTAGGTCCTGTTTGTCTATTTCTGGCTACAATGATATTTATCTGTGGAAATGGTTGGATAAAAAAACCCCACCTTATCTTAAAGGGTTGTTAAAACCAGGCTGATTTGTAGCTTATCTGCAGACAGTGTTTTATTTCATTCTTTCAGAGTCTCTTTAGTTTCCAAACACAACAAATTTCCCTATGTAGCTCTACCAGTCACAGTTCTGACTTGTAACTCCTTTGCTCTCTTTTGTCCATGGTCCCTTCAGGATCAGATGGCTAAACTAGGTCTGGTTTTATTGGATTAGATGGGGTCTGATGTGAAGAAAGAAGCTGACTTTAATTAGTACCCTCATTAAAAGAAGAGAGGCAATGCATTGTTTTTTACTTTGAGACCTAGAGACAGGTCAGGCCTCCTTTGGAAATTCAGATCAGTCCTGTTGGATTTATGAGTTCTTTTTCTTAGTGGACTTGAGGAACCCACAACACACGCCCACACCCCACACCCCCCCCCCCTTCAGTCTTATCAGGGAAGGTCAGTGCTCTTCTGAATTTCAGCTGTGCTAAGCTGTTCTCCAGAATTAACATTTTCCAGTGAGCCAGGCTACAACTCAGGAAGATGGGTTATTTGCATGGTTAACTATGAACAAATTTTTGTCCTTTTGTGAAGCTTACTATCCTCGAATGTGAACCTAAACCTCCAGAAGTAATTACTGTCAGTTGTGCTACTGAGCACTGACCATTGCTGAGTCAATAGAGTTAAAGCATGTACCGTAAAACAAAGTGCCAAGCGCTGTTCTGCTTTAGTGGCCTGGTAGTTTTAGTTTAGCGTAGTAACTCAAGATAGAGGTAAAATTTCCATTAAGCAAAAGGGGAGGTTTGGAAGCAGTGGACATACTGAAGACATGAAGAAGGGTTTGTGGTAAACCCAGTGTTGTTTTAAATCAGAGTTTACCTGCTTTTTCCCTAAGAGTCCTAGTGCCTTTCATTTAAAAAAATAGAGTACCACCCATCCCTACTAACTTCCACTTCTATGGGACTGATTGCAGATCATAAAATTTTACATGATGTATTTTTAGGTTAAAAGCACTTATCTTAGTTTGCAGAAATAGTTTCTGAATCATATTCAAGGGCTGTGATTTCACATTCCCTTGTCATCAGATTATATCCACAATAGGAAATATTATCAATGCAATATCTTAAAAATATGAATTGAATCGGTGACTGGTTTGTTGTTGTTTTGGTTGGTTTTTTTCAGTGGTGTTTGTGACTGTTACATTATTGGTATGTATTTGTGGGGAACAGATTAGCTGCCTACCTAAGGATTATATGCTTTGACATAAAAATAATATATAAACCTTCCTGGCACTGCAGGTTCTACGATAAGTGTGACACTCACTACCCATTCCTACAGCAGGTCGTGTTGAGCATTTAAAACATGTTCTCCCTTTCTGGATCAAAGGACTCCAGTGGGGATTGGTAAGAGGCTGTGTCCTCCTTCCTTTTTCTTTCAGGAGGAGGCTGACATCACTAAGGAAGTAAAGACAATGCCAGTGTCCAGTTGTACCAGTCACTAGCAGAGGATGTCAGACTCTCTGCAAAGGAGAAGTCCGAGAAGAAAAAGCCTGCCATGATATTTAAGAGTACAGTTGTGGCATTGGTCTAAATCCAAAAATCTAATGTCATACTGTGATTTTTTTTTTTATTATTTTTTTTTAAAGTGATTTCTTAACTAGAAGGGGAACTGGGAGCAGTCCTCAGCACAGTATCTCCTGCAGATAATTCAGCCTCTTAATTTGTCCTGGGCTGTATAAGCACAGCATAGCATACAGGCTTCTGGAGTCTGAGTTACCCTGCACAGAGCAATCTGGTGCTTCTTCACGGTGTGATGGGGAAGGGCAGGCTGCTCTTACCTGCTAGGAATGCTCATTTTAAAAGCATGAGTTATGTTATATCAGTGTGTTGCCTGTTACCTACACGAGCTGGGCAGGGTGTCAGAAGTCTCTTTCCCGGTGAGAAGCATTATGTCATCATGAGCAGCAAAAGAAAGGGAACCATTTTACTCGGGAACAAGCTCAGGAAGGATGCTACAGGACTGTCACTGTCATCTGCATGTCTGGGCTCTTTACCAGCTTCGCCCCGTGTGTCACCTCTCTAACACAGACCCCCACAAAATCACCCCACAACAAAACAGCCACAAAACAAAAACAAAGGAAGAGCAGCTGTGATTTGAGGTGGTTAATGTGTAAGTGGGATGGACTGTGGTCAACATCCCAGGCAGGAATAAAATACCCCTCTAGCCTGACTGGAACTGCGAATATCTTTTTCACTCTTCTCCTCTCTCAAGCAGTGTGGTGGGCAAATCTAGATTGGAAATTTGCAAATATGCTATGTTTCTATAATAAACCAAGCTGGAAGCTGTACATTTGAATGTAGTTGCTTCACAGAAAGCAGGGGAATGGGATTTAGATGTAGATTTTCATAGCTAAGTTTTTCCCTCCACTTTTATGTTCTATATGGCAAAGGTTGCTTATACTCTGTGTGTGCATGAACGCTTATGGAGGGTGCTAACCCATGCTGGTACTATTTGCATGGTAATGAAAGTGCTTTCTCAGAGTCATTAGCATTACAGCACAGGGACTCATGGACATGTATGCAATGCTTGAGGGAAATGAGTATTTCCAGACAATAAAATCTGAAATGGTCATATATGGTTGTAATAGCTAGAGCATTTATTTGTGAAGTGCCTATAGCAGCTCTGGCTTAGTGTGGAAAAGATGTCACCACTAGAAACGTCTCTACTTGAAGAGAGAGCACTTTGTTATTTTGAAGGAGTGAAGCTAAACATGCACAAATCTCCCAGGATGTTTATTCTGGAGGCTGTGGCAGATGGCAGGTGAGGGTGAAATAGTATTACATACCTTTGAACTGCCTTTAAAAAACAGAGTGTTGTGGTTACAGTGCTTTCCATGGAAAAGAGATAGGCTTCTCTGGTTTAGGATGCTAAGAGATACAGAATGGAAAATGAACTGATCCAGCTGCTCTGGGAAGAGCCACCCATTGGGAAGACATGGCTCTGAGACTGGGAGGGCACAGAAATGCTAAAGGCACAGGAAAATTGCCATGTATGGGAAACATTGCAGGCTTTCTGGACTGAGACAGAAAAATGGCTGGTGAGACCTCTTTGGGCATAAGTGACTCTGAAGTATCAAGAGCATGCGGTTTGTTGTACAGAGTGGGACAAGGAGATGAAGTGCATGGCAGTTGTCAAAGGCAGAGGAGCCTTTTGAAGCAAATAAAAATGATGAATGTAATGGATGATGGTAAAGGAAGTGATGGAGCAGAAGCAAAAAGGAATAATTAGAACGTTCCTTCAACACAATTATTCTGTTCTCAACTGATCTCATACTGCCTAACATAGTAAAACTATGTTGAATGCTTTGTTTCCCAGTGGTCAGTGGAGACAGGCATGTAAAAGATCATATTTCAGTCTTTGTTGCATAGCCTGTGACTCCCTTCTGCTGTTGATGGTTGTCATGGTTTGATCCCAGCCAGCAACTAAGCCCTATGTAGCTGCTCACCCAGTCAACCCCCAGAAGGATAAGGGAGAGAATCAGAGGAGCAAAAGTGAGAAAACTCATAGGCTGAGATCAAGACAGTTTAATAGGTAAAATAAAAGCTGCATGCACAAGCAAAGCAAAACAAGGATCCATCCACCACATCCCATCGACAGCAGGTGTTCAGTCGTCTTCAGGAAAGCTGGGCTCTATCGTGTGTGACAGTTGCTTGGGAAGACAAACGCCATCACTGAATGTCCCCCACTTCTTTCTTCCTTCAGCTTTATATGCTGAGCATGACATCAGGTGGCCTGGAATATCCCTTTGATCAGTTGGGCTCAGCTGTCCCAGCTCTGTCCCCTCTCACCTTCTTGTGCACCCCAGCTTACTCACTGGTGAGGTGGGGTGAGGAGCAGAAAGGGCCTTGACTTTGTGTAAGCACTTCATTCTTCTTAATAATGAAGACATCCCTGAATTATCACTATCATTTCCAGCACAAATCCAACACATACCCTATCAGCTACTATGAAAAAAGTTAACTTTACCCCAACTCAAACCAGCACACTGGTATAGGGAAAATCTCCTAAGTTGAGGTATCCAGCTGAGCAATGTGTTTATCCTCAAAAATCATGTTTCTCATATCTAAAGAACCATCTCACTCTTCAAATTATCAGCATGCTATTAGCTGAGTTATGCTGTATTGTGAGAGCTCACCTGTGATGTCTTGTTTTCAATAATATGTTTAGCAATAAAGCAAGCTGATTAAAAGTAGCAGCTGGACCAAAGCTCTCTTCCTTTTTCAGCAAACAAATGACCAAGGCTTTATACATAACTGAAAAAGTACCTCTGCAGATGAAATTTTGTAGTGCCTAATTCATCCCTATTCACTCAGTCTGGTTTTTGCTACCTCTATCTGTTCAAAGCTGGTCTTAATAAGCTGTCAAAAGCTGTGTGCAGTGGTGGGTAATGTTAACACATGGGAAATGTGAAGGAAAATGTGGGTGAGGTACCTGATGTGTATAAAGTGTTGAGGTTGTTTCTTCTCATCAGCTTTTGCTTTTTATATGAGCAAGACAAATATGTAGCTATGCAGATAATCAGCAAGTACAAAAATAAGACGCTTTTCTACTTTTGAGTGTGTGTGTTCTATTGATAAAGCGTGGGCTGCTTTTTGGGTTGGAGTATTGTGGAAAGCAGAGGGAGGTGAAGTCCACAGCATGAGGCATTAATTAGAGGAGATCATAGTGTGAACATGCTGTAGTACACTCAGGTGAGTCTTTGGTACACATTTATTTGTACGTTATTAAAACAAACTCATTGGTAACTTTCTGGTACCCTGAGTATTGAAATCTGATTAGTGTGACAAGGTGTTTTCGTTAAAGCCAGACACAGGGGACAAAGAACATATTCTGTGGTGATAGGCAATTATTTCTCTTCCTAGTCTTGCTGGTCCAGCTTGATTAACAACAGATTTCCTCACACGCTGCTCTGCTGTTGTCTGTCTTTGGAATAGCTTTTTTTTCCATCACCACATGGCTACTGTGTGAAGGAGGAACTGGTTCTGTAATGACAGAGGCGATTAGTTTCAGCAGTTTTAGCAGCTGTTGCAGGGGAAATGCAGGATGCAAAGGGAACTTGCAAGGAAGTGTTTTAAACTTGCTTTTTCTTATATATAATCTTGCAATGTTTGTATCTTCATACTATTGTTTGGGAACTTTATTTACTAACTGAAGAAAGCAGTCTTCTTCAGAGGTCTAAATCTAAGCTTTGTTTTCTGGAAGGGATAGTGATTACAGTTTGGAGACAAAGTTGAGGGTTTAGTTTCCATCTCCTACAACTTGTGAAAATGTTGAAAGAGTGTTACCCACTCCTGTGCTATTCCAATATGGGCGAAGCCTCTTTTCACTCTGCTGAATAACCTTCAGGGCATAGAAGACACAGAATCTGAAACACAAGGAAGTTTGCAGTTGAGCAGTAGGTCAGTGGAGTAGAAGATTAATGGAAAGAACAGTTGTGACAAGTCAAAGCTGAGACTGTAGGTGTTAAATGCTGAGGACAGTGATGGAGTTCCCACTCTGACAGTATTAACAAGTTTTGCCGTAATTCATTCACACCTTGGAAACAGTTAAAGCAATTCAAGAGCAAACTTTGTATAATTACTAGTTAATAGCCAGAGCCACTGCTCCTAAAGTGTAAATGGTTTCCATATTGATTAAAGCTTACATGGTCAGCATTCTGTAGAGACTGAACTTCAAGTGCTTAATTCAGCTGTATGCAACCAATAATTTGTTTTTTTCTATCCACCCAAATAAAAGTGCCATTGTATATTCTATTTTTTTCTGTAATAATAAAATCAATTAAACTATTTTTCCCCGCAAACTTAGTTGACCCTTGTAATCAACATATATGATATGCCAACACATAGAAAGAAAATAATGACAGGATATTGTGCTTATTTGGAGAAATGGAAGACTTGATAGCAGGGTAGCACTGTAGCTATGGACCAGGCCTCTTCTACACTGATTTCCAGTGGTGGAAGTTCTGCAGACAGGCTTATGTACCACCAGTCTTGCTCTACTAAGCTTACTGCTTTGGGTCTAAACCTATTCCAGTGTAGCTAGATATTTAGTACCTGAGTTGTTAGCGCTCTCACGCAAAGCACAGAGATGTGGCAGCCTCTGACATCATCAGTACAGAGGAGTGTCAACTGAGTCAACACATACATGAACAACTGGAGACATCTTATTTGCAGGATCAACCCTCCATCTCCAAAATGGAGGAATCACACAATTAGGAAGACTCTGACAAAGTCTATTATAGCTGTCTGGCCAGTAAGACTGAAAATGGGGAATGACATGAGGAGTAGGAGAAACTGTTTGCCTAGCCTCCTCCCCACATTCCACATGTGTCAGTGGAATGGCACTATACATCCCGGTGGGAGTGTGGTATGGAGCGGTACTGGGTGATTGGTACTGTTAAGTACTTCGAAATAGAAATGATCATCCACAGAGGTTTTGCATCAAATGCTTTCTTCTTGAATAAAAGCAGATCCTACTTCTAATATGTCTGGAGGTAAATCTGAAAAAGGGTAGAGGTAATAAAATGAAAAGCTTGTGGAGGAACAGATTGCTTCTGGTGATAGTGGTACCCTCAGAGGTCCCTGGCAAAGAAGATGCAGTTAGTTTTGTGCATGTTTTAATCCCTAGCAAGCATTAGTCTTGGTGTCTGCCCAGCCCGAGAGACACAAAGTTCAAATCTGAATCAGATTTAAATGGGTCTTCAGCTGACCAAGACTTCAAGCTGGTCAGCTCTCCTGTGAGGAAACATATTGCTGTGTTTGTCAGGAGGGACAGGAGAGTTGTTAAAACTCACAGAACAAATAAGAATCATGTCCTGTCCCACCCTAATTAATTTGATTTTACATTGAATTTTTCTCAGCTGACTATAATAAAGACTCTAACGAAGCTCTCTACGTATAACCTTCTGGGTTTCATAGCCTTCCCCTGTCTCCTAGGCAAAGCCTATTGTGATTTAATTTTCTCTCTCCCTCTAATTTGTTTTGCATCCCTTCCTGCCTGACAAGCTTGCCCTTGTCTGGCCATCTCTTTAAGCTCTGCCTTGGTTGCTCCTATGAACATGCATGACATGTTTTATATATAATACAAGTGCCTTCACTGGGAAGAGACAGGACAGTCCATTGGTTTCAGTGGGCACTTGGACAGCAGATGCCCTTTGGGACACACTTCCTCAGTTTGGTAGTTACTCTGGATGGGGAGTAAGACACTGAAATTGTTCTATACAGAGATGCTCATGGAAAGGAAAAAAAAAAAAAAAAGTCATGGTTCACCACAGAGTGTCTGAGATGGAGAGAGTCAAACTGCTTCCATGCAGAACAAGTCCAAGTGTACGTACAAGTGCACAGGAATGTTTTCCCTGTTCAAGTTCCTCTGGAGTGAGGCAGGACAGGAATTATGCACTTTGCATCATTTTTTTTTTTTCTAAAAAGCCTGTTTCTGTTACCTGCCAGACTGAACTTCACTGGAAAACAGGCAGTGAGGTGCTGCTATTTGAATCTGAATGGTTCTTAGCTATCAGCTGCATCTGACTTCTGTCTGAAGTCTGTAAATAATGAGGTGCTCACTGGTGTGGTTCCCAAATCTTTGAGTCCTTCTCTGTTTTCAAGAAAGGTAATGTGCTCAGCTCCAGTCCTACTTATAGTATATGTGCTGTCTGAAGGTGCTGGCTATGACTTGTAACCTTTGGATTGAGAATATGGTTCTTGGAGTTCTCAGAAAGGCTGCTCTCCTAGGGAGACAATTGGGAGTTTTGCTTCAGTGTCTTTTAGCAGGAACAGTCAGAATGTTCCAATGTGTTTCTATTCAGGGTTTTATTTCTTTGTGCAAATCTCATCTCAAAATCTGCTTGTGACTTGAAAAAAAAATATGACAGTATTGGATTTTAAATGCTTGCAAAGTAACCAAGCAGCTTCCTGGAGAAGTAGTGCATTCTTTAGTAAGAAATTGAAAGAATTGTATTTGGCAGTGAACTGTTCATTAACTGTCTGCCTGCCAGGCTGCATGTTGAAGAACAACCAACTAGTAGCTAATTGATTATAGCCTAGTAGAAGTGGTTGCTGTCCACCCCACTTTCCTCAACTAGAGGACAAGTCCTTCCACACTTCCCTGAAGGGCTTAATCAAGCTGAAGACTGATCAATAAATAAACCATATAAAACCAAAATGGAACATTTCAATTTACTGATAGTAATTAGTTATTTAATCCTTATTAGCTCCTGAACAGATGTTTCCGATTTGCTTTTCACATGTGGCATTTCAAGACAAGTTCTTTGCATTTAAAATCCCATGTCCGAAGTATTTATGAAAATTTACCTTTTCCATCTGCTTTAGAGTGTAGATTATTACAGAAACAATTGCTTTGTCCATAAATGGATGCATTTAATTCTCAGTTGTTTAACAGAAACATGTATCTCTTGTGCACTGTGCTGCAAGTGTAGTACCTATACACTGTGAAAGCAATAAATGATATTATCATTCTTTCAGTGCAGCCAGTACCTGAAATGTAGAACGTGGGATTCGTAATGTTTTGATCAGGCTGCCTCATCAGACTGTGCCTGAATGACATAATTTACATTATTTAGTTTTGAAATTGAGAAGTGCTGATTCATGCTTTTCAAGTCTTTTCTTAAACCTCATGAAGAAGGAAGTAAAACTGATGAAGGGCTGGTAGATACAGAAATGCTACCAAACATACTTGGGGTCTGATCCAGTCCAATCTTTGTATTAATCAAATGCTCTCAGTAGTCAAAGATATAACTGTCCAGCACTTTACAAAGTTCTGAAGACAATGATTTCAGCATGTGTTTGAATTTTGCTAGTTTAGAGAATCAGGCATCCCCCAGTGAGTGTAATAGACTAATTCTGGCTGTGTGTATGTCCATCTGACAATGACATATAGTCTAGTGACTTTGTTATTGCTCTTAATTTTACAGAAAAAGTGCTCACATTTTATTGTTTGACAGTATTGAGAAAGCCCTAAGTGTGAAAAAGGAATTAAGAAAAATGTTTACTTTAGAAAAACAACTTCAAAAAACCAAATGGAATATTCAACACTAAGGTAAAATCACATCAGTACATAAGATTGTAGGAAAACAGATTACTGTCAAGTGGCAATAATAGTGGTGGTTATTCAGTGTTGCACTCCATCTTGAAATGATGTACTACATTGTCAGCAAAGAAAATTTTTGGTTCTCATCTGGTAAGAGCTCTAACAAGCAATAAAAGAGTAGGTTTTGGTTCATTTACCCCTAGAAGCTGACTCCAATTCAAAAGTTATTTGAGTTAATGATGTATGACCAAAAGAGTATGATATAGATTTAGCCAACACAGAGGTTTTGTACCTGACATATAGCATAAAGATAATGTGCAGTCCCACGAGTCCTGATGCCTACCTGATGTTATGCTATGTTGTTTTCTGAAGCTGCTCAAGAAAGAGGCTTCAGCGTAGAAGAGTTACCATAACAAAGTGTTGTCTGGACAATGAGCACTTTGGCAAATACTCTTACAATTGTTTTCCTCTGTTTTCCCTTTGAAATTATGCTTTGGAGAAACATTTCCATTCAGCTCTTAACTATGAGTGTGCTGCTGGGTTTAAACTGCCTCCAAGCTCTTTCTACCAGCTGATACACTCTGTTTTCTGCCAGGACAATTGTAGAAGCCACAGACACAGCCCATCTGGGAACGCTTGATCCAATGTAACTAACTGTCTGGATGCACTTGAATACATTGCTTCCCCCTGTTCTTTAAGGTAAACTCCAGGGATTCCTGAGCCTTCTGCCATAACAGCTCTAGACACAGTGTTATGTTTCAAGGGATGGTAACTCTGATAAGAATAGATTGTGTATTGCAGCTCTAATTATGCAGCTTTTTCAATATGAAGCTGCCCATTGATTTTTAGGAATTGTGTTGGACTCAGAATGTACAGTCTTGTATGACAGAGTACGGAAGTGATCTGTTCCTAGCAGAGTGCTAGGGGAAGTTAGGATTTTTTTTTTTTAATTTATGTTTTTTAAACCCTTCCCCCCCCCCGTGTTTGTTTCTTTGTTTTGTTTTTTTTTTTTGTTTTGTTTTTTTGTTTTTTGTTGTTTGTTTGGGTTTTTCCAAGCTTTTGTGCAGGGTAAGGGAGAAAAAACCTGCTGGTGCCGTGTTATTTCCCTGCGGCATTGCGCACCCTTTT
>WUAM01000103.1:1002374-1096389 GCA_024336885.1 Actenoides hombroni | reverse complement strand
TCCCCCCCGCCCCCCCCCCCCCCATCTGTTCACTCTGTAGCAATAAGCTTGGAAAATAAATCAGTATTGGACTTTGATGGTCCATAACTACGTCTGCATTTCTAAGAGCTACGCTCCAAATTAACACTAAATGAGGGACACAAGGGTTTCCAAAGACATCCAGTATTCTCAGGTCTATTGGAAATCTGGCACAGTGTATTTGCAAGTTAAACTTATTAAATACTCTGTCACTGTTGTCAGCATTTCAGTATTCAGTGATGAATTACCCAAGTAGAAACATTAACTTTTCTCTTGAATGCAAATGTGCTGTTGCTATTTTTTCTTGCTTATTTTTGAGCATTTATTACTATAAAAAAAAACTGAAGTGGTGTTGATGGAAAAAACCCAGTTGCTTTCATTACTTTTTCCTTTTCTCTGAGATGAATTCTGGTCTCTAATGCTAATGGGAATGAAACCGCTCACATGTTAACTCTCCAGTTTGATGCATCCTTCCTTCCAGCGGGACAGTCTCAACCTGACAATAAATTAATTGCTGGGGAAACCATCCAAAAAAAATGCTTTTGACTCTCATTTCACCCATCCCCATCTTCCATTCTCCATTGACAATTAAAGCTGATTAAACAATACCAGTTTGCTTTAAAAGCGTGCCACTGACTTGTGAAAAACTTAGAAGAACATTCTTGTTACAAAAGCTTTGCTTTTAAAAAAAGAAAAGAACTTTTGGTGCTCAGAGGTGGTGTCTGAAGTGCCAGAGGCAGTATACTTTTTGCTGTGAATAAAGCAGAGCATTATTTTCTCTTCTTCTCTTAGTCTCTTCCTAATTGATATCACCAGACTGGAGGGAGAGTCCCTTGGTGCTCCGCAGCCACACTGCTGGGACTGCTTTCACTGGTGTGCTAAGACAGGGAGGAAGACGCACTTTGCTCCTGGCCTTACTTTTGATTCTCTTACCCCAAAATATCAGGAGAATGGAATTTCCCCCATTTATTATCTTGATCACAATACTGTAGCCAGTAACAGCCACTTAAAGTAGAAAGAAGACACCCACAGGTAAGCAGCAGGTAGCAGTCACAGCTGAAGGGCTCATCCCTGGAGGTAGTCAGATAACACACTGGTGCTAAGTCCTAATGCAGCAGGTCTCTTTGAGTGAAGTTAATCTTATGATAATTAATTCTACTGATAACAAAAAGGCTTCATACAACTCTAGATGTACACACTATTAAAAATAATACGCCCTGCAAATGAAGTTAGTACTGACAGGGCAATTCCCCAGTACTAGATGGCAGCATTAAGAATACTGTAAAGAATTTCCATTAGTTTTCTCTGGTTTTGCTTTGCAATCAATATGAATGAGAGAGAAATATGTTGCATTTGCCTTTCTTAGAATGTAAAAAGGCAAATGTATAATTTCTTATTGATTAGTCTAATGTAGCCAGACACAAAAGAAAACAGTGCTTCAAATGCTAAAACAGGGAGGAAAGGAAGTTAAAGAGCACAATCAATTTATTGAACCTTCAAAAGTGTTTGTGGTCTGTTTGGAAAAAAAATCACCACGAATTCCTAGTGATTTGATTAATGAAAATTTTCCTTGAAAGTCTATGGCCAGTGTTACAAAGATGACAGAATTCAGGGGAAAGTATACCTGGAAAAGTTTGTCTCCCATAAAGGTATGAGATCATCGTCCTAACTCTGTTAGATTGCCTCAATAAGAAGAGTTAAAGGCTACCTGAGTTATTTTGTGTAGAAGTTTCTTCCACAAACTCTTTCAAAATGTTTTTCCATTAAGATGTAGCACTTAGGTCAATGACTCATTTTATTTGCTCTTTGTTGTATGCCCCAAGTTTCCAAAACAATTTAAATTCTAGTAACTCTCTGTCTTGTCACTCTGTCCCTCCTGATTTCAGCTTTGAAGCATCATTCTCAGTTTTGGGATTCTTTTCAACACCAGGGCAGAGTTGACCAGGTCTTTACATCATGTATACTTGAAGGTATAAAGAAACAAATGTGGGGAATTCCCCTATCTCATTGCATCAAACATTGAGATTCTTCACTTCTGTTCTCAGCTATATGCCTCTGATGCTGGCTTTGGTGGTTTATTGCTGTATTTCTGCATTTTCTGAATTTCAGAATGTTATTTGGATGAGTTCTGTTGCTATAAGAGCAATCCCGGAACCTCTCTACTTATATTTTTCCCACATCTTCCTACTTGCCCCCAGTTTCTCTGTGTTGCCCAGTTTGTATTAGTAGCTTATGAAGTGTTCACAAAGTGCATGCTGCTACATGTATTCCAGCAGCTTTAATCTACTGTAAGGCTTCTTCCCTTTCCTCCCTGGACTGCAGAGTCAGCACACTGGGATGTTGCAGTGAAGCTGTACTGGTTTACATCACCTGCAAATCTGACCCTGGGAGCTTCTGCATTTAAGTAACTTGCAGGATTCACTGATTTCTAGGTGGGCAGCCAAGATGAAGGTAGCTCAAAGATATTAAAAATACAGGTTTGGAATTAGACCCTCTGTATCAGACATTGCAAGGGAAATGCTGTTAAAACCAAAAGTCATCTGAAACAATGTGCTGCCACTCCTCTGCAAAAGAGTATGTATAAGTACAATAAATCTGATGGCATTTTAGTTGCAGGATGTGAATTACAGTTCAACCAATTCTGGAGGGATAAGCACCTCACCTTTCAGCATTTCCTCTGCTGATGCCATCCTGTCTTCATTACAGTATCCACTAAATGGTCATCCACATAACAAGGAGCTTTGAGGTTTACTGCAGTTTTAGTTAGCATGTAATTTTTTGTTAGAAGTTTTAAACACTGGATAGTGCTGTATGAAGAAGGCAGAATTATTTCATCTTGGCTCCTTATAGTTCTTTGGTACTACAGTTTTCACTCTGCTTTGCCCCAAAGGGCAAAGAGTACAGGACAAGCTTCAGGATCCTGTGCGTTTTATCTCAGGTATTTGTTATCTACCTGCACAATCTACTCAGTATTTTTTGCCAGTGCAAACAGTAGACTTAAATTTGCTTAGAAAGTTTTGTTTGGCTTGTTTTCATTTAAGGCAGCACTCTCTGCTTATGTGGTAGAAAAAATGCAAAGAGAGCCTGAGTTTCTCTGCAGTAGATCTGAAACTCAGTCTTAACTTATGTTCCCAAACTTTATGGTTATAGGAATTACTAAAGCCCTTCAGGCAGCCTGGGCTTGCTCAAGCTGTTGTCACTGTGGCTTTAAGGACACCAGAAAGGCTTATAATCTCAAATTCTCTTTTGGAAATACAGTTCATGTGGCAGCAAAGTGCTATGATAAGATAGTGCAAATACCAGAGTCAACACATTTGGACAGTGCAACTAAGAAAATCTATTGAAAATGTCCCTCCTGCTGTACCATATTACTTATGGTAATATCAATAATTTGGAAGAATGTTGAGAAGGTAAGGTAAGGATTATGGAATGCTCTTAATTTCACTGTTCTTGGATATATTAAAGGTTACACTATGTAAGCATTAAGATTGTGATCTAGTGCTTTCTCGTTACAGCACAGTTTATAATTTTTTGGGTTTTTTTGTTAGAGCAAAATATAAAAGCTAGAAAGAGATATTTTGAATTGAAAGATGTTTGTCAGTATAAGTCTATGGAAAGTGCTGAGAAGAAATGGTAAAAATGCTTCTGAAAGCCAGCACTGCCCACCCTCCTCCTCCTCCTCCAGCCCTGCAGAAGACTCAGAGTTCAAATCTTATCACTGTGGTACAGCTTATGCTTAGAGCTGCTCCATTTCAGATGCTCCTGGGAGCAATTGCAAATGAGATATAATACTCTGCATATTTTCTTCCTTTTTATAGAATAATTTACTAAGTTTATTGGCTTTTCTCCATGTTGGCTCTGCTTTACGTGTGGATTAAGGCTGTGTTGTTTGACCTGCCCTATATCTTTGCCTTCCCAGCTGTGACCAGGGAAAGTAGCCCTAAGGCACAAGTCCCACAGATGATCAGAGAAGCCCTGTGTTTGAGTTTTCAAATCCTCTCATAATTGGAACTTGTCCCTGATACTGAATGACACCGACAACACCAGAAAGTGTGAAAGAAATCTTTCCCATTTTGAAACATTGTCATCTGCTCTTTGCTGTAATATCAAATTTAATTCATCAAATGACTTCATTAATTCAACAGAATCATTCAGAAAGGCATTTGATCACATGCATTGAGTCCTAATGGCATCCTAACTACTTGAGAAATCATCTGAAAATCTATTCCTGTCACAAAAGCAGTAACAAGATTGTAAATTTGAAATGAAATAGAAAGGCAGATAATTGGATCGATGATTTGTTAATGATGATATTGAACAGCTCCTTCACTGTTGTTCCATGATAAAATATTAAAAAAATAGCGTGGGCATTGTATCAGAAACCAACAAGTACCAAAGCAAGGCTTGTGTGCAGGGGTAATGATACTGCTCGTAGGGCTCTCGGCAGCCATGCCAGGGAGCAAAGCTTTTGGCACAGCTGGCTGTGGTGGAATCCATCTGTGTTTCTCCCTGCACAGCTTTGGCTTTGGTTAGATAAGAGGGAGCAATTGTTTCCAAAGGTTGCTTTTCAATATGCTGTGCAGGAATTAGGAGACCAACCCCAAAGCATGTCTTAGTTCAGCCCTCAGGTCCTTCCCCTGGGCCCAGTGTTGAGGCCAGATGATCTGGGGCTGCTTTGTACATTACTTTTGATACTGAAAATGAGAATGTCAGCATCAAACTGACACACAGAAAATTCTGTTTCTCCACCACCAGTTTTGCCCATGCAGTGGAAGAAGCTGAGCAATGCCTGCCTGTCCACATGCTTGGCTGGTGCAAGGAACTTCTCCACGCACCACCCTCGTGTGTGGCTGTGCTCCTCTGCAGGCTTAGATGTTACTGTTTTGAGGCCTGACAGTAAATTAATTTCTAAATCTCAGATCAGTGTCTAATTTACAGATATCTGGAAAAAGAAACCTGATTTTAAGATAATTTGGAGTGTGGGGTGAGGTGGGTACAGTGACTCAGGTATGCAGACCTGGGTGTGGATGCAGATGTGGGTGAGTGGCAAATAGCTGACCTGGTATTTAACCCCATCTGTGTTCTGCAATGTGTGTTGTTACCTACAGAGTGATATTTAACTACAAGCACAGTAGACTGTTGCCATCAGCTCTTTCTTCCTGGCAACCCATTGCTCTCCTGGCTGCTGCAGGGTGCAGGGGGGCAGCTAATGGCAGGTGTCCCCACCCTGCTGGGCCCCAAGGGTGGGAATAGTTCCCTGGTATGACAGCCCTGGTAAATCCCTCATCTGGAGAAGGGAAAAGCGTCTCCAGCTTTTTATTCATGCTTCTCAAAATTCTTGAGCTAGCTTTAATAAATTAGATCTGTGAAAATCATTCCTCTTTCTCAGAGAAGAGATGACAATCACCTATTATGGAGGATCCCTTTCAATTTCAGGTGGCCTTAAGCTCCTCATGCCTCTGGGCATGGGCTAAATAATGCCACTGTTTTGCAGCCCTGTTTGCAATATATATTTTGTAAACCATTTCTGCCTAAATTTCCCAAAACAAATTGAGCTTGTGGTTTAAATGAGTCTCAGATATGGTCCTGGGCTTTGTTTTCAGCAAGCAGTTGTCTGAACAAAACATACTGCTCATAAATATTTGCTGAAAGCAAACAGCTAGGGCAAAATTCTGTTCCTAAGTGGCTGAAATGCCTCTGAATATATCTGCTGTTTGCTTGCTTTGATTATGTATCAGTCTCCATCTTAAAAGGAGAATGGAGCTGAAATTACATACAGTGCTGTCAAGTAAGGAAAACAAAGGTTTTGTTAGTGAAACTGGACGTTATACCAAATTTAGGTCAGATCCCCTTTGCTGCTTGTATTTATTTTTTCCCTGAAACAGTAATTTCAGAAAATATAGCTTGCTTGCCCTGTATGCAAACCTGCCGGGTTTGTTTGGTTTGTGTGTTTGTTTTTCTGGTATTGTTGTAACGCTTTGCTGATGAAATAATAATATCAGAATCCATTAACTTTTGATCTTATTTTTTACCTAGAATTGAATATATATTGGGTCCTTATCACATATCCATATCATTGATGTCAGAATCCAGTAATTACCAATTACTAATGGTTGGCTGGCAGTTACACTGGAGTTTCCATAGCTACTCTAATGCCGTGTCATCAGCAAGGGGACTATTGCTGAAGCAACAGCTGCTATCCTGCTTCATGTAGGTGATCCTATCTCTAGTTCAATTTTTTTCTGACCCAGGTCTATAATAAGACATCATTGCCTTGATAAGGCCAAAAAGCTAGGTATGATACAGGAAATGTGTTTCTTACCTGAAGCATCTTTTCACTACAGAGACCATTTAAATTAGAGTTAAAGAATTCTTTGCTCTATTTTTCCTGTTTCAAAGGAAATAGAAAGATGTGCTTTTCAATGCTAGAACTGAGGGAAGTCCACAGATTGGGCAAAACATTCAGTTGTCAGCTTTACAGTTCCCTTGAACTTGTGGTCAGGTTTGTTTTGGTTTTTTTTTTTTGTTATGGTTTAGTCTGGTTTACAAGGGAAACAGGAATTGATGGATTGGATTGTTTGTGGTCATCGATAATAACTTTTTGGATAATTTTTGTTTCCAGTTAAATAAGTGGCAGAGGAGTGGTACTACTGGTAGCGGACTTCAGCAGCAGGAGTAGGTAATTACTGCTTGAGCCTTTTAAACTTTTATGTATTTTATTCAGAAAATTCAGATTTCAGTTTAATCTAGATTGTCACCATAACAATGCATATATCTTCTAATTCTCTTATTCAGGATTTTAGTGTCTGTATGGATACAATCACTTTTGCATTTATTTCAACCAGTATAGCTCAGTAAATGCTGTTTGGAAAAAACCTTTGTTACCAGTATGGGGAAACATGCTTTCCAGGCAAAGCTCATTTTCAAGGTAGAAAGCCATTCACAGCAGCGTCACACAAACACATCACACCGGTACTCATCTCAGCAAAGGAAGCACTGCTGTGTGTTTCTCCATTTCTCCATGCTCTGGAAAGCCAGGGACCTGTTGGAGCTGGACACGTGGCGTTTTTGCAGTGCCAGGCTGTTAGGTTATTTTGCCTTTGTTTGGAGATCTGTTGGCTGTTGAAGGGCACCTCTTCATGTGAACTGCTGCTGTTGAGGCCTCCAATTCAACTGATAAAGCATTAACTATGTAAATTGCACACACAAGCCTTCTGTTACTATTACCAGTCCTAGTTTGTAGATGGGCTTTTCAATCTATTCTACAGGATGTATCCTTCCTTTCTAGGCCGTAGTGTACTTCTGTCAACCATTTTACCCTTTGCCTGCCGGGGGTTACATTAACACCACCTCTTCAAAAGCAGGCACATTTACCCTTTCCTGGTGGGTGCTGTGCCGAAGACTCTCTTTAAGACAGTCCTTGAAGACCGGTTAGCAGAGCATGCTTCCCTTTTAGGTGAGAACACTGGGTTAGACATAGTAGATGCAGACTGGTGTGTTATCTCCTACATCAGGCATTTAGGATGGTCTCCTCACCACCTCGTGTTTGTGGAGCAGTGATCTTTCCCTTTTCCAAGTGGTTGAATATTGTCTTTGCACTACTTGCCTGTACAGAGGAGTCTGTTTGCCACTCAAGCACAAAGAGCGAGGAAAGCCCTCGGAGGTGTTTGCAGGAACCAACTGATTCATGCAAAACTTCAATCATTTTTATGTCTAAATCTTGCCATATAGTTGTTCATAAATCCTATTTGAAGATTTGTAGTTGGAACTAATTAAAGATGATCCACATGAGAAGCAGAGTTGAGGGAAGAAGTTAGCTTCCACCTTTATGCTTTTCTTCCACTTGCAAGTGTGCTGTTTCTCCTATTGAGAAGTAGTCGGAGTGCTGGATCCCACTTGGTGCCCACTTACTGAATGGTTCATGAGGTTTATTGCCAGCACTCACAGCTGGCATGGAAACAGGGACAGATTGGCTGAAAAAAGGCAGCTGTCTCAGTGTCTGGGACGCTTCTGCAGCAAGCTGCAGCTTTGTGGGAGGGGAAATATCCTAAATCCTGGTGGAAACTGTATGGATGCTGTACAGGCCTTTGACACACCGGCTAGAGTACTTACAGCTGGAAAACAAACAGTTACAAACCTCAGACAGAAGTTGCACAGTGAGGAATCATATGAAATTAAGGCTTTGATTTTAGCAAGCTGCTTTTATTACCCATATGCCAAAGAATAAGTTTTGCTTTAACTTGTGAATTTATAAATTAGTCTACCAATTTCTTTTTAAAACACTGGTTTCTGGAAGAGAATAGGATATTAACAAGGAAAAATTACTGTGCCGTGGACCATTTAGAGTTTCATTATGAACTCTGTGAAAGCAGCCAGCTGATGATAAAGTTTGGACACCAAATTACAGAGGGTGTGATTTGGAAAAGTAGTTGTAATAATACCAAGAGAAACTGCCTAAATGCTATACCTTGCCAGTGTGTAGCAGTCATAGGTATGAATGTGCACTGATGAGTTTCCCAGTGTGCTGGATGAGGTGTAAGTGAGAATGACCTGTTGAAAACACTCAGTTTAGAGGTTTTTACCTCTAAAGCTATTACTGAACATTCCCAGTGTCAAAGCCAATGAAGCAGCTGACATGAATGGAGGGTGCAGTGTGGTCAGCATGTAATGCGTGTGATGTGTTGTATTTTCTAGTGCTTCTGAAGAGAAGGAGCTCATAGTGGTTGAAATTGGCCACTGGAAGAAGTTTTCCTGTGGTCCAGAAGAAGGGAAAACTACACAAAAAGGTTCTTTGACACAGTTGTTGAAAAATTTATACACATTTTCCCCTCTGCTTCAGCAAAGAAACTGTTTAGTTCAGAGGATGGTAGGATTTGACCCCACAGTCTCATTTGTGATGCAGCCCGTGGGTTTCAGAGGCTGTGTGATGCAGGGGTCTTTTTAAGTGCAGAACCCCAGATATAGATAGGAGTCTTGTGAAGCTGTCTTTCATGGTCAGCATTTGGAAAATAGCGACTTGAAACTGGGGTGTTTTCTTGTCCAGGGGAGCACTGAAAGCAGCAGAGTTGAATGTTGCTGCTGAAGTAACAGGGACATAAGGCTGAATGTAGTTTCAGCTCCAGAGGAGGAGCTGAACATCAGCCAGCCTGTTTGGACAAGTGAATGACAAGAACATAAAAGTGAATGCAAGAAAAACTCCTCTGTCATGTATGACAGAAGTAGTTTCAGGAATGCTTGTATTTGATAACGCAGGGTGGTGCTGACAGTGTGGTGAATTGGACCAGACAGCTGACTAGATGAATAAAAGGAAAGAAGAGAGTAGTCGGGGTCTTCTCAGCATGTGGGAATCATTGATGTGATTCCCAGCATGGGGCATAAGCAGATAAAAGTATTTCCCGTTGTCTTCGTAGTACACTGTTCATGTGAGGCTCAGATAGCATTTGTCAGGTGTTTTCAACATGGAAAACTCTAAAACAGCTCTTACTATTAACAAGCACCTTGCATTAATCCTTAACATGAAAAGTAGCAGCAATTAGCTGCTAACAAATTAATAAATAATGAAAGCAATAAGTGATAGTCCACTGGTCAGTGTACATTGAAAATCTGAAGGGTTTCTTCCTCTGAACTGCAGAGACTCACCTCAGAATCTGACTGCTCAGTTGTATTCAGTACGGCTGGGACTGAGCAATTAGGGATGACAGCAGTTTTGTCCTGCAGCTGGCAACCAGCGAGTGTTTCAGGTAATGATAAAGGAGCCTGTATCCCATGCTCCTGCTGTGGAGTTCTGCTGTATCCCATGCTCCTGCTGTAGAGTTCTGCTGTATCCCACGCTCCTGCTGTGCAGTTTTGCTTGTGGGATAAGGAAGAAAATGTAAACTTGTGACTCATGTTGAGTCATGACACTCAGCCTGATTCTGGCCTCACTTGCCCTTACTCCTGTTTCATAGCACATGGGCTTTGCGGGGTTCTTGATTTGCACTGTTGTAAGTAGAACTAGGGATGCACCAGCAAGAATAGCTGTTCAGAAACCTGCTGGGTTTTCACAGCATCACAGGAATTTAGCCTTCATCTGACAAAGCATTAAAGCATACATTTAAACTTAGTATGTACTAATGATTTTCTGGATCAGGGTCTTTAAGCAGGGTTCATGGCTTGATGCAGCTCTTTTGGAGTAGGTGAGCAGATCATGTAGAAGATAATTGATAAAGGTTGAGAATGTTGGAACTGTAGATGGGAATTCAACAAATATGGTAATGGATTTTATGCTGATCAATATCGTCATGGCATCTAGCAAGTTTATACACCAATACCGTTATTGATCCGTGAGTGATATGAGCCTGTTCATGAATCAAAGGGGACATCAGAATAAGAGAAAAAAAATTATGTTTAAGGTTCTCTGTGAGAAGATACTGAAGAAACCTGAAAGTGCCTTAGATGAGGTAATACATGAAGCTCTACATCACTTACATGGGGAGCAGACACACACTGTGTTCATTTTATAGATTGGGAATTTGAGAAACAACGAAACTAACAATTATGCTCAAGGTTTTGAAACAACCCAAGAAATAGTACTTATGTCCTCTACCGCAGTCATTTGTTAACTATGTAATGGTCTATGGAAAGATGGGGAATATAATTGCAAAGCCAACACTTCAGCTATGTATGTGTGTGTATATATATATATAAAAAGATGAAAAGCCTAAGAACCCTACACCCAATCTAAACCTTAGGAAAACTAGAAAAGTAATAATGCAACTATCAAATTTTGCTTCTTGTATCAGCACTAAGCCTAGGATTTATTTATTTTTCAATATTTCCTGACTTACTATGCTCCAGCCAGACCTGTCTTCTCAAAAAATGTGAATGGAAAGTTCGGAGCTGATACAGACATAAACAACTTTGGGGATTATAAGGACCTAAGCGTTTTTGCTGATTCTTGTTCGTTTTTTATTTCTTGCTTGCCAGTTGCTAAAGTGTCTGCATCTTGCAAGGGGACTGGGGGAGGCAGGAGGGAAAGTGATGAGAGAGGAGGATTATTGGGAAAGTTCTGAACAGTCTGAAAACTTTGTGTCTGCATCTGAAACGTGATGATCTGGGAGTCCCTTGCTCAGGCACATCCTAGTGGGGAGATGTGACTCAGCAGCAACCAGAAGCGTCGACATAGAGGGGAGGGATAGGGACATGATGTGTGGAAGGAGGAGAGAGAAATAACCATTTTTGCCTTGTGCTAGTTTGGTTATTTGTTTATCTGGTTTTGTTGTTTTTTGTTGGTTTGTTTTTTTTTCCCCCGAGTCTTCAAAATTTTTCTGCTGATGCATAGCATGTTTTGAATTAAGGCTTCCTTCAGACTTCCCTGACTTCTGTGAATGAGTTGATATTAAAAATCTGCCCTACACAGCTGGGCCTGGAACAGTGGCAGCTGCTGCTGTACTTTTTAATAGCCAGAGGCTTCTGCTTTTAAGCAGCAAGTGCATGCTCAGGTTTGCTCTGCGCTTGTCCATTGCCACCAAAAGCAAAACAAACAAACAAAAAACCAAACAACCAACCAACAAATCAGTAAGAGTTCCTAAAGGTAAAGGAATAAGGAATAAGGCCCATTTCTAATACTAATAGTAATAACATACAGGGAGGAAAAGAAAGCAGCAAAGGTGAAGGATTCTCAGTTCCCATGCTCCTCAGGCAGTGCCCTGCTGTTCGCCCCAGTGGGGGCCATCTTGTGGGGCAGGCACCGCTGCCGGGGCCTCCTTTCTCCAGCCATGCTGCTCAGGAAAGGGCTGGAGCTGCTGCTGCCGGGGCCTTCTCTGAGGAGCTGGGTACGTGAGCTCAGGTTGTGGTGGAGGTGGTCAGAGCAATTTTTGGTCTTTGACAAGAACCATATCCCACTGAGGGTCCCTGGAGAGTGCGCTTGTCCATGTAGTGCTGGCTGGCCCCTCCGTCACCTTCAAAGGGCTTCTGGTTTATGGAATTGTGCCAAGGAAGTGTGGGTGTTTCCAGCTCTAGAACAGGGTTTTCAATGGTCCTTGAGTGCTGCCTTTAGTCAGCTTCTGGGATCTTCCGAGTGGTCCAGGTTTCAGTTGGGGTAGAGAACCATGACACAAGGCATCTGTGGAACCACTGAAGAACAAACAAAATTCCTTTTTGAGAGCAGAATACCTCCACCTCCACCCCTTCGGGAACCATCTCAGCTATCTATACAGTCAGAATAAAAAAAGCACAGCCTTTTCTTTTTTTCTTTTTTCAGTTCCAATTCAGGGAGGAGGAATGATATGAACAAAACCCCTTTCTCACCTCTTCCAACACTATGAAACTAAGCTTTGCTCTAGTCTATATGAAGCATTTCTTTAGATGGACAGACTTAACTGGAATTTAAATTGCTGATTACACATACACAGGCAGGGTTGTGAGTTTCTTAAGGGGAAAAAAAAATCAATGCTTACATGCTTTATTGTCCTTACAAGTGAAATTGAATCATTTGGCTCATCTGAGGAGTTCTTTTGTGCTGTGCTTGTACCTTGGGTCATTGAAATTTAGGTATGACTGTGTCTTGTATCTTCTCTGCAATAATTTGCTAGGGCACTAGTCAATCTTTTTGCTCTGTTTAGACTGAAATAGTATTCCTTCTGAAAACAAAAGTTTAGAGATAGATATTCAGAAGTGTTAAAGACCTTTTCAGTAAAAAAACCCCACTCGCAAACCAAACAAAATCACCACCAGTGTACACATTAATGTCTTGAGAGAACTCAGGCATACCTAGTTTTACCACGGGTGAGCTGATTGGATTTAATGGCATGTTAAATGTATAGCTGTCCTGTCTTATAGGATTCATATTATAAAATTCCTTTTCCAAGTGTTCATTTATTTTTGGAGGATCCTTCGACTTGCAGTATTTTTTGAATCACACACGGAAAAAGTACAAAGTATTGCATGTAAAAAAGATATATATTTTTCTACTGGTGGTTACCTTTGATTGTTTTACATAAAAGCCTGTTTTTTATCTTTTTAAAAATCAGTGAGTATCCTGCATTCCTAGGGAGATAAGAGTAATTAGTGTTGTACTGTATGAAAAAAAAAAAATCAGCCTTTGTCTCGTCTTCATTTTGAACTGTACAATGCATTTGCAAAGATTGTGCCAGACATTTTGAGTCCATTCTCCTTTTTCTCAGAGATGATCACAGCATTAAGACCACTGAACACGTTTTCACAATACCGATCATGTAGTTTCTCTAAATCCATGCTCACACTCTTTATTCTGTTTGTTTATATGTTGTTTGGTTGTTTTTAAATGAAACTGCTACAATTGAGGCCATCTCTTTCCAGTTATTTAATGCATGTCATTGAAAAAAATTATTGTAGAAAGAATCTGCAGTTTGTGTTTTTTAAAAAATGATATCTTACGAGTCCCACCAATGCCTAACATAAATTCTCCTTAGTCATGCTGATTGCATTTCAGTCTTGGCTGTTTGGAAGAAACCAGTGCAATCAGAAATACCGAATGCTAGGCTTATAACAAAAGTGAATAAATGCTTTCATAGTATTTGTTCAACATAAAACTATTAAGATATATTTTTATTATTGTTGTGTAATATACCCCTATTTAAGCTTCCTGAAATGAGTGTTTAGAATATAATTTTTCTTTTCAATAGGAAAAAGACTTGGAGAAAATTAGCCTTGTAAGGTTAGATAATATGTTCTAGTTGTAGAACCTGAACCAATAGGCTTTATCAGAATACAGTAAGTGATGAAGAAGAAACTAAAAGAAGACAATTTTGCTTGAGTGATTGGAGCTTATATAAGAAAAGAAAGCAGGAAAGATTAGTTTCATGAGGTTGGCTTGCAGCAACATAAAGCAAGCTAAAATTTCTGGGTTACAGGCACGTAGGGAGATCTAAGGACCCTGAAAAGCGTTAGATGCATACTGTTTGTAATGCAGTATTTATAATTAATGTGAAAATGGTTAGCATCCCCTTTACCTGCCCCTGTTACACCAGTAAGATAAAAATAAGTTGTGCATTGCTTAAACAGTTCATTGGCAGGATAAACATTTCTTGGAGCTGTTTAAAACTCCAATCTAAAACTACATCATCAAGGAACTTGAACATCAATTGGCTAAAACTGTTCATATGATTAAATTAAGTCTAAAACCACCTTATAAATAGAATGCCTGTGGAGCAAGTCAGTAAGAATGGAAATAGTCTGTGTTTTATATAAGAGATAATGTGTAAGAAGCCATAGATCTCTCTGGTCAGTGAGTGCAGAAGCTAAATCACACTGATTATTTTTGTATTGAATACAAGGTGCACCCGTGAGGCCTCCTCTTGATGGCAAGCTCATTGTTTTCATTGCTACAGTAAACCATAAATAGCTGCTCCTGCCCATTGAAGTAACTTCCAAATACTCGGTTAGTTGCCTGTGCTCCCTGTAGTCCCGGTTACCAGGACAGAAAGCAGAATTCCAAGATTCAACCCTGCTCAAGGTCATGTTGCATCTGAATCTGTCTTTCTTCAACTGTAACTGATGCCTTAGCAGCAAAACAGTCCTTCCTCTGTTCTTACCTGAGTATTTCTACATTGTATCCTAGAGAGAAGCCCAGTATGTGCAGATTGGACGTTTTAATATGCACTGCATGGTATTAAGCAGAGTCCTTGTTTCAGAGCACCTTACTGCTGACAACAGTTGAGAATTTTGATAGAGTTCTGGGATCCTAATGCTCCAAATAGAGCTTATTACTAGGCTGGGGAACTTGTAATCCTGAGTCCATGCTAGTAATTTTTAATTGCTTAGGCCAGGGAGGAAGAGTAGAGACTTTCTGCCAAAACAACTTTTTGTTTTACTGCCTGGCCTATTTGTCTGTTAGAGGCTTAGATTCATGGTTTGCATGTTTGCTTCTCTTTTCTCTTTACTTCTATCTCCAATTTAATTGCCAGTTTTGAGAGAGATTCGGAGAAATGTTGTAATTTTATTTCTGGAGTCAAGTATAGTTTGGCTGTAGAATGAACGATGTAACTTCGGCTTCGCCTCACTGATGGAAACAATGGTTATCATTATGAGAATTACTTAAAACACTTTTGTGCCTCCACAAGTCCAGGTAAAATGCAGTTATATCTCATTTTTCTAGGTAAGGCATAAAAACTGTTCTGCCGAAAGTTTTAAGGGTTATTTGTAATTCTCAAGGATAAACTATGTATCTGATCTTTTGAAGTGCTGCTTCTGCCTAGTCAGTGATTCCTTGAATTAATTTTATTGTAATTAATAAGGACACTATCTAATCCCTTTTTACCATAGTATTTGTGTTCTGCATATGCTTTTCTGATAGTCTTCAAGCCTTACTGATCTGCTGCTCTGACCAAGTGCTAGAACAGAGGCTATGCAAGAGCTTCTGGTTCTGAGAAAGATGTCTTTAGCTAATTTGGGGATGCCTGCAGGGGTCAGGATTTGTGCTCCTGTTGCTTATTTTCAAAGCATGTGCAGAGAAAAGCAACAGTGTTCTGCTGTGTCATTCTGAACTTGCCGGCTTTGCTGTCAGACTAATGAGCCTGTCACAGGAGACTGCATTCCAAATGGTAACAATGATGTGGATTAAATAGTACTAGAAGGTGTAAGGAAAATTCATGTCCTGTTTTTAATGTAAAAGGGAAGAAAATACCTGGCAAGATACAGCAGCATCTGCTGCCTTCAGGTTATTGTACAATCATAGGCCTCTGGGTTTTAGGACAGAGAAATGGTCTTCAACACAATTAGAAGGAAGATGCTGTTGGGACCTGAAAACCTGGCACTTGCAAGGGCATTTACCTGAGCACTTTGGAGGTCACGCTTTCTAGAGCATTTTTTCAAAGACATGCCAGCTGATGGAGCATACAGCACGTTCCTGCCATGGTACCCATTCTGGTATCAAGTACAGCCTGGGTGACAGCAGGGGTGCTTCCCACCCTCGTTACGTTTGGCTCATGTTTTGGATATGTGGTACATTTTAAAACTAGAGATGTATCGGCAATCACTGGCCTGAGAACTTAGCCAAAATATGATTGAACGTGTTTTGTTTATTAGGATTGCTGGATAGAAGGTGGGCAACTGCAAGTAGATGGTTTTTCTGTGAGGAAATTTGAGATGATATTGCCATCTTGGGTTACATGGAATAAAAAAGGAGTATGGCTCTTTGTCTCTGGTTCTGAAGATCACGCAGTGACTTTTAAAAAAAAAACAGGTAAAAAGATTCTTTAGTTAGCACAGTGGTAATTTTAAGAATTGTTTACAGTAATTTATTATTTTTAGAGCATTGCAAAGAATAAACTGAAAAGTGACATCTCTGGTTGAGAGAAGAAAAACAGCATAAGAGTTGAGTGGTCAGAAGAACAAATGAATGTTTGAAAGCTGCTGAGATTTCTATGCCAGGAAGATTCACTCCAAGTACAATAAATGTTGATCTTTCATCCGAGGTAACCTGGCTTACATAAGTGAGTTCAGAGTCATCATCCAGACTAGTGTTTAGAAAGGGCATCTCCTTTGGGGAGCTGATTCCCAGAGAGAGGGGCTAACCTTTGTGCAAACTTCTGAGAAAGCCCTGAGTTACTTTTAAAGGCAAAAAGAAAGTGAAGGGGCAACCGAAGTCTTCAGCCCAACAAGTTTGGAGACTCATTTGCAGTCAGTTTCTCCACTAAATAGGTGTTGGCACCCTTTGTTCTCTCTCATACTCGGAACCTCTGGCTTCAGGAGCTCTGCTTAGTGCAAATTTGTGTTTTGAAACTGAACAGCAGTGTGTGAGTGGGGGCTGTTACAGACAGTGATTGATGCTCACCTGGTCATGAGAAGCCTCTCTGCTTCTGAACCTTTAGTTTGCAAGTGAGTTTTTTATTTGTAACCTTTTCTCAATGTCCTTAAGGGCTAAAAGCTGGGAAGGAAGGAACAGAATTTCTCAAGTAATTACATCAGTCTAGGTACCAAAGCTTCAATAACTGCCCCAAACATTGTAGAACTTTGGATAAAACTTAGGCAATTGAGATGACGTGTTCTGGAAAATGAATTGTAATGACAGAAATAAATACAGCATAAAAAAGAACGATGGCCTACTTGGAGTTATATTAGCCTCAGCATAAGCAAATGTATTTCCAAGCACTGAACTGTTTATATTAGGTCAGAGCACAATAAGAAGGAAAGAAAATTAAGATCTTTAATCAAATGTGAAGTTTTAACTGCAGTTAATCAGTTTTGACAGCAGATACTGCCCTCTTTCTCTGCACATTGGAAGAATTCTTATAAAGATATCCACCTGTACCTCTAAATACTGGCGAATCTCACTGACAGCATAATAAGTAAACTGCCATTTTACATTAGAAAGCTGTTCTTGCATTTCAAGCTTAATTTTTTTTTTCACGGTGTCAACTTGGAAACCAGGTTTCACAACTCTGCTCCCAAATTTAAATCTTTTTGCGGGCAGCAGTCTTAGAAGAGAGTTGCTGTTAAGGAGAGGATAAGTTTGGGAGCTCCTTTTATTTGTCACGATTTCAGTAAGCAGGAAAATCCTCTGTGAATGTGAAGTTTTTTCTGTGAGGCCATGGTGGGGGTTCAGGAGGCTTGGGAAAGAAAGCGTGGTGCTTGCAGGACAACTGGGGCTCCAGCTGGAATATTAATTTCTGTACCCAGCCCAGCATTACAGTGTGCAGTTCCACTGTTCTTACAGCTTCTTACCATGTTTTATTAAAATAGCAAGTGGGAAGGGAGCTCTTCTAACAAAAAGGAAAAGCTTTTTAACATTGGAGAATATACTTAATACATTGTCCTTTCATTAAAGAGGCAGAGCATTCACTGTTTTATTGATGCAATGGGCGATGTTTTTATTGAAAGAATAAGGCGTTGTATGCACGGGGAAGCAGTTCACGTTTGGGAAGTTGTGCTTTTATGAAACTTTAATTGCTTTTTGAATAAAAAGCTTTAGACAGGAAAGAGAAGGACTTGAAGTAGGCTTGTGCAAGGCTGAGGCATGAGGTCAGCCAAGAGAAGGCAGGAGGAATTTGGGAATGCACGCTAAACACTGTATACTGAGAATAACGTGCACATACACACTGGCATTGTGGTTGCAGCCTGGCTTTGTGCCTGTGATTCCATCTTATAGAGTCATTTGTCAGAGGAGGAATTTATTTTGTTGTGAAAGGGTTGGAAATTATGTTCCGTAACGTGGCTGGGCTGGGAAACATCGTCATGGGTAGATTTGCCTGTGAGCATTATTGGTAACTTGCCTGAGAAGTGGCTCTGTCAGAGGCTGCTGTGACCTATGGGATCATATGTGGTCTGGTCTGTAGCTGGCTGTGACATGATGTCCCCAGAGCAGTTCTCCGCAGGCTCTGTGCGGTGCTGTTGCATTTTGCTGCCTTTTGCAATCCCCGTTCAAGCTGGCACTCACCCTGGCAAGACTTCGGGGGTTTTTGTCTCTTTGGTTGTTAGCCTTGCCTTTTCTTATTGATGATCAAAAAACTATCTAATCTTCATCCATCTTACTCATCCAGACAATAACTCTTACACTAGCAACAAAGTTTAGCTTGGTGTAAATCATTTGGCTGGAATGTCTTCAGGAGCAGAGATCTTCAGGTATAGTGATTGTAGGAGTTGAAGCTATCAGGTGGTTTCAGTACTTTATTTGGGCTTCTTGGCAGCAGTTGGACAATATATTTTCTTACAAGTTTGTAGAGTTTTCGGAAGCTGCTGTTTGGGTTTGAGAAATGTCAATGATGCCTGCAGAGTCTGCTTACGCTCAGGAAATACCAACATGCACTAGAGTCTCAAAGTGCATCTGGAAGAGTCTTGACTCTTCTCTTGTAGGGTTAAAACTGCACAGAAGTGATATGTGAACATTCCAGCTGGAAAGAAAAAGTCTTGAGGTAAGATGTTCCCATTATTACCTTCCCATGTGCCCGTTTCAGTCACAGCTTCTTCTACATACTTGGAGGGAAAGCAGTCTTTCTTTTCCCCCCATTTGCTTGCTTTGGGGTCAGTGCTGTGCCCTGCCAACCTCAGCTGTAGTGTGTCTGTTGCTTTGCAGAATTGGGTGGTAGTTGGCTGTGCTGACTTACTGTGCACGTGCATCTTGTTGCTCTAGAGCTAAATCACTTAAGACCTTTTACTGTGAATAAGCAGTTTACCTGCTCCTTTAATTATGAGTTTCTTTGGTGTCACTTCTATCAGCAAAACATTACACTGACCAGATTGTTTATCCTTACACGGTGTTTCTGTGGAGATGTTGCCTGTAGCAACATCAATGCCAGAAACCTATCAAGGAGTTAACTCTTTGGACCTACCACAAATGTTCAAAGATTTCAGCAAAAGCTTAGTATTTAACCAGGAGATGATGAGTGTGTTCAACATCTTAATTCCACAGAAATCCAATTGGAATTTGGAGGTTTTTTTGTGGCCCTGGTAGCTGTGTGAAGGCATATTAGGACTTGGTACTCAGTTAATACTTTAACCAGCCAAACCAGTGTGGTGTTATAACAGGAAATCTTCCTTTCAGCATTCTTTATTTGCACTGCATCTGTGGCTCCATTACCAAGGATCATCCTCTTTTTTTTTTTTTTTCCCTTCCATTTTTTACTCCCTGTTGTTTCTTTGATATTTTTCTTTTTCAGTTTTCAACCATTTAAAAACTATTTCTGTTTCCACTACTTCTACAGAATGTCTTGAGATTGAAACAATCAGCTTTCCTTTGGCATGAGACTTCTGGCTTTATAGGAAGGAAATTGGACAAAATAAATTTATCCTTCCCAAAAAGAACCCAAGGAGAATTATAGATAGCTTTCAAAGTTTTGGTTGGCTTACAGCAGAAAAAAAAAAAAGTTATTTCCAAATTTGTATACGGTTGGGTTTTATTTTTCACACATTCAGGTGCATTTTTGCAATCAAATATTTGGTACTCATTACTTAGACAAACAGACATCTTACTAAGACTTGGGGTGACTGCCTGTCCTCTGGAGAGTGATACAGAAATGTGAGAAACATCTGGGGTAAGAACAGGAGAAACAGGTGCCACTGCCACCTGTCAGAAGGTAGCTGAGGAGCTCAGAGAGGGGCTGTGAAAAACACACGCACTCTGCATTGCTTGATCGTGTGAGTTTGGAATAAAAACACTGCAGAGATTTTCTATGGATTGATGGTGCCATTTGCTGTAATTTCTAGCACCTCTTTCATCAAATTAATAGCTGGATCTTTTCCTAACATTTTCCTCCAGGAAAAAAAACCCTAGACAACCACCACCCTTATCTCAGTGTTTGCATGAAGCTGCTTGGGAAAAATAATGCCTTGTATTCAAAGAGCAAGGAAGGCAACTAGAAGAAGAGGCAACCTGGAGGTGATTGTTACAAGCTCAGTGAGTCTGCAGGTGACGTGAGTCTGGCAGTCTGAATGGACTGCTCTGATTTCCAGTACCTAAGGCCACGCTGTGGCTTTAGGCAACTGTCAGGTCTGTTCTGCAATTCCGATCTAAGCAAGGGGCAGTGCAAGGTGGGAGAGAAGTGGACAGGCAGTGCTGCGTGTGGGCGGGCTGCGGGAAGCACCGGTGTGTGCAGTGGGGTTTGATGGAGACAGGTTGTGAAGGGGAAGTTCCAGTTCTGGGTGATGCTTAAATCACTGTTTGTAAATAACAAAGTTCAGAGGCTGCAGTTCTGCAGCCATGAAGAATGAGTCACAGTAACCAGATGTGATTATATGAAAACACAAACAGTGGATTGTTACTGAGACTTGGTCTTTCTTCTTTTAAACCATCACACACAATACTGGGTGTTGTGAAAAAGGCACTTGAGGGAGATCTGGCTCAAGAGAATGTGTCTCATGAGCTCTGACCAAGTTGGGGTCGAGACCAAAATTTACCAGTGTGTAGAGAGGGGAACGAGAGGATATAGTGGCTGATAAAGCAGCTGGGTGCCATTATAAATGAGACTTCATAAAGAGCTATAAAACCGATTACCCATTCCCCAAACACAGAGCACAAGCATAGCATAAACTATTACTCCAGATTGTGCTCTTGCTACAGCAGTATAAAAGTGAGTAACAACCTAGAGAGGCAGACTGCTGCTAGCATACAGGGCTGGAAGTCTGGAAGTGGCTGTTTGATGCAGCTGGGACATCATGTAAGATTTCAGAAGAATAAAGGATCGATCCGTGGCACCACAGCCTTGCAGCCCCCAGGGCTCTGCAGTGTAATTGTAAAAAGAATATGATATTTAGGAATCAAGATTTACTTGAGGCAGAAATTTGTCCCATGCAAATGATGACAAAATTAAAAGATATATTCTTTGAGATTAATTTTTTTTTATTAGACAAGGTTTGCTACATTCATTAAAGAGGACAATAAAGCATGAAACCAGGGGGTGAAAATCTGAATTCAGTGACTACATAAGCTGTTGATGAGTACTGTACAAATCTGAGCCTGTCTCCTGGTAAGGTGTGGATATGCTGCTTCGCTTTCTAATAAAGTGACCTTAAACTTGATGAAATGTCTGTTATTCTTGAAAACTGAAAATGTTTTACATGCATTTTGATTTTAGATGGAGATAGCATTGTGTGACCACACTTGGGCTCTTCCTATATGAATTACCATTTTTACAAGTGAGTCAGGGTAGGCACAGGGACCAGTGTTAAGTGGGGAAATTAATTTCTAGGAAGCCTTCTCAAGCATTCTGAAAGAATAATAGCTGATGGCTTTTTTTATATTCCTGCTTTATTTTCAACTTTAGATTCTTATGTGGTCTGGTTTCATTTCTGTGAATATACTAAATGTTTAAGATGTAGCTGTATGTGGCATTTGTTTTCTTGCTGTGTGGGGATTAGTCTCACTGGATATATTTTGGCGAAGGGAATCGATGCTTTTCCCTAGGAAAAGAGAAACATATTTTGTCAACAGATACTCTGTCTTTTTTAAAAGAAGAATTTCCAGCACACGTTTTTGTCAAATAGCAGAGGATAGCCTCATTGCTCTAGTATTCAGCATGACTTTCAGTCTGTAGCTTTTATTTCAGGAGCTACTCTAACTTACATCAGATGAGCACGTGACCTGTAATAAATCTCAATTTTAGTACTAGTGGTGAACAATATAAAACGTATAAAGGATTTCTTCTAGGAGTGTTATGCAAAGGAACTATGAATAATTAAAAAGGGCAAATAAAAGAAAGTTAACCCATTCCCTTCCTTTTTACTCGTATTTCAGTATTTCTAAATGAAGAATCTATTTACAGACTATTGAATGTCAGCTGGGACAAGGTAGTTTGGATTCCAAAAATTGATGTTTGGAATGTCAGCTGTATGCATCTGCTTGATACTACTAGCCCTTGATTTGTAACTGTTGCAGAAGATTTTCAACTGGGTAAAGGAGTAGTTGTTTAAAAAAAAGAGTTGTTGGTGGGAAGGAAGCATTTTTAATTTCCACCCTTTGCACATATATTAAAATCTATTTTGTTACCATTCTGTGGGTATTTTTTTTTTAACATTACATTTCCATGTAATGTGTTGAAGATCTACCACAGTTTAATGAGCAAGTGAGTAGAGAGGTAGAGGAACAGAGAAGGACGAGGTTCGGAATGATTGAGAATTACTTACTTAAAAGCTTCCTGCTCTCCAGGGTTGTTTGGAATTATCAAAGTGATGCAATCAGATAACACTTCGCAAGAACAAAACTGGGAGGATTTCTTAAACTACGTAACACAGAACTGTAACTCTTTTTATACTTTAACATGTATCTCTAGAAAAATATATCTGCTTTCCTTCTTTGTAAAGTGGACAATATCATTGAGAGGCTACTCTTGACAAATGCAAGTGTGTGTGTGTGTGTTCCAGAAGCATTTTCTCAGTGTTTCTTTATTGCTTCTGACCTTTAGTATTAATTTTTATTCATTCAGAATTTCCATGATATTTCTCTGAAAATGCCAGGTTCAGGAACTTAAAAAAAATCAGTGTTTGCTTGTGGTCTGATTGGCAAATCTTATTTCACAGAAGCAGTGCTTGTGTGGGAACAATTATACTTGGAATAGACTCATCAGGAAATCACACGTGTATTTGAAATATCAGTAAGGAGAAGAGATGTAGTTACTGGATGTTTGAATCTGAGATTTTTTTGCTAGTTACATAAAATCATACCTGCATCTGTAAATTGTGGTGTTGTCTCTTTTCAGCCTGGTTTAAGAATTTATCCCTCCTCTTCTTCATTCATTACGGAATGATGATGCTTCATCAAGTGTCATTCAAGTTATGCACTAGAGACACGATACTGCAAAGCCCACAGCTGAATCTTTAGCATGGTTTCTATATAGTTCTACTGTATAGTTCTACTTTGTACACTCTTAGGAGATCTGGACTCAGATCTCTCCTGTGTAATAGATGTAACGTGTGACCTTGGATGAGAGGAGGGCCATGATTTTTACAAAGCAATCCCTTATTTTTCCATCTTCAAATTACCACAACAAATACATTTTGTTCGCTTCAATTCCTGTTTTAGAAATGCTGATAACCTGCAGCTCCCAATGATTCAGCAGGACTTGCTGTAATTGGTGCTTCTGTAAGATGAGGTTGGTCAGCTCCAGCTGGATTCTTGAGCACAGGAAACACAGGAGCACGACAGAAATTAATAGCCAGTTGGGAAATGTTGGTCCTTGATACTCAACGCCTTGCTTCTCAAAAACCAAAGTTGACATAATTCCTATGACAATGCTTTCAGAGCTGGGAGATAAAAATGCTGTCATAAGCAAGTATTGTTTGTTGCCGAAGCGCCGTGATTGTTTGTGTGCCCAAAATGCTACTGTAACTGGAACATCAGTACCAAGATTCAGTTAGGAATCTTAGCTCTGTTCCTTCTCCATACTGTCTTTGGAATCAAATCTTACTGGGCAGAACTGGTTCCTGATAAGCTTCTTTAGTTTGATAGAAACAACAAAAATTTAATCCCTTTTGCAGAATTTAATGAGTATTGGTGAGAGGAAAGCTGGTTCAAACCTGAGAAGCTTGGTGCTGTATCCCAGCACACAGTGCTGTAAAACACCATGCCAGGTCTCCTGGGTGGGAGCTCCCTTCTGCAAGGGTGCACAGCTCATATAAAATGCCAGCCCTGATAGTCAGCTTAAGGTCCAGCATAATGGTGCTGCATTATTTGTGTCCTTAAGTGGGTACATAAAATGATCAACTGCTTTCTTTCTGGCATCAAGGAACTGCTATGTGGGCAGTGCTTCTGGAGATCACATTTTAGAAATGGAGGTGAAGATTTCTCAAAAGCCCAAAGAGTTTCAGCTTCCTCTTCCCACTGCAACATGGGAAGAATTCACTTTGTAATTCCCACCTCCCTCTCATCAAATCCAGGCACTTATTGGAGTAATGTGATTCCTCAGAAATTATGCTTAAAGTATTGTAAAGAAGGGATAAGTTTTAATTGAACTTTTGCTGTAATCCACAACTAGAGACTAATGGCATAATTAGCCTAGTTTGACAGAAAGATATTTCTGCATATGCACCTGAATGAGTCACAGGCACAGGGAATATCACCTACTAGTATTCCTGTCAGAAAAGGATATAATTTAATTTAAATATATATATAAATAAATAAAAAGGAGGAAAAGAAAAAGCAAACAGACTTCTTTCCTTCCATCCCCTGAGACAATAGTGATTTGCACTGCATTCCGCCAGAAAAACAAATGCAGTTCTGAGAATACTGAGAATACAGAAAAAAACCAAACAGGAAAGTTCCAACACTCCTTGCATTTGTCCAAGACACCTTTAGTGCAGCTTGCTACAAGTCAGCAAACATGGGGTCCATCCTGATTCCCGTGACTCTGACACAGGAGGTTGCTGTGAACTGTACCTGCACTTGTAGGAATTTCCAAATTAGCAAACCTGGAGTCTAGAGAAACTATCAGACCTGATTATTTGGCTGATACCTGTTGCTGTCAAACAACTTCTTCACATTACCTGGAAATGTGCCCCAGTACATCTACAGTTTCAGTCAGTGGGTGTCTTTTAGAGCAGGTCAGCGATTGCATAGCTGTGGTTGTCTGAGGGCAGAAGGTTTTTTTGGGAGACTTCAAGTCCTTCCAACCCTATAGTTCTACACTACAGCATTGTCTTCAACATCTCAGCATAAACACCATCATTTTTAGCAAGAGCGGGATCAGAACATAGCTGAAGACAGCATTTTTTCATTCATGTCGTGGGTGTGTGTGTCTCATGGGTTTAACCATAATGTGTTTCGTTCTATGCATGGATTATGTGTCTTGTCAGCACAGAATCAGCTGGGTGGGATCGTTGGCAAAGACAATAATCATCTTAGTAAAGGAAGTAAAGTCAAACACTTGCGTGGATAAACTGCAGAGCTGTATAGCTAGCAGTGGTAACCCTCTTCCAAAACATGAAGACCTTATTGATGAAAAGTAATTTTCTGTCTGATCAACTAAATGCAATAGCATTAGACACCTTAGGAATGAAAATACAACCAAATTAGATGTAGTTTTATACAGACTACAATCTTGAGTCTTCTGCACCCCTGGTCTCTAGAAATCTGTGCTGGAACATGGGACTGAATTTGTGCAGTTTGTAACTACTGCAAGAGCAAGTGGATGGACTTTCCCTGTTCCTGTTTCTCATGAGCTTCTTAGCCTCCTTGCCCCATGCCAGGCTCCTTTTGGTCAAAACCAGCTGCAAACAACATAGAGGGTCTAAGCCATAAAAACCAAGGTGATGGAGAACTCCCTTTGTTTCCTAATCCTTTATCCTACATTAAACACAGCTTGGCCAGGGAGAACTTAGTTCTTGTGTCTTAGTCATTAAACTCAGGAGTTTGTCTTTGTAATTGTTGTCAGGAGTAATCATAAAGAGGCACTGGTCTGTGCAGGCTTCATGTTGCTTGGTTCTCAGTCAGCCTTATGGAAAAAGGAATTCTGATAGGGTTGGGTTTTTTTTGTCATTGCTTGTGCATTTGTAGCTTTTTATATTAAATATTTATTGCATTTCATTGCCGAGTTGACTTGTACAACACAGACAGCAGTTCTTTTGGACCATCTTACTAATGCAATCCAGGAGTAACCCTTGCAAGAGTGAAGGTGTTTTGCCTGTGTAGCTGGAGCACAGGCAGATTGGTGATGCAAGTGAAAATGGCAAGGAGGTTTCCTGGAAGCTTCTGTTGGCTTAGGAAGATTCATGGCTGAAAAAAGCAAGTCAGAGGCTCTGTGGACATTGCTGCAGTGGTATTGGCCTGTTCTTCCAGCAAGCTGCAGTGTGCGTAAGATAACCCCTGGAGCTGGCACGCTGGATTGTCAGGGTCCTTGGAGAGTAAGACATGTCAAGATAGGCCCAGCTTTACATCCCAGGGAATGAAGAGTTTTATACCACAGTGTCACTTCTCATGAACTCTGTGCAATGCTGTTGGCAGGTGGTGTCAGGTTGGCAAATGTGTGCAGGCTCCTGGGGAGCTGTTTGAGGTGATGTGGAAAGGGAAGGCGACTCGTAGGGAGCAGCTTTGCAAAGTGATTGGAAACAAATATTTGGTAGGTCTGAGGCAAATAAACTTAATTTTCCCTAGAGAAATAAATGAACCACCATGAAATTTGCCGCTTTTTGTAATGAAGACAAAACCTTTGTTCTGTATGGTTCTGTCTCTCCTGTTTGAAATACGCACAGAAATGTGGAAAGTCCTGCAAAATTTAGATAATAAAAATATCTGTTAAACATGTCAGTGATGCACCCCATGGAAAGCAATAGCACAGCTAGGAAATGCCTAACTGAATTATTATTTTGAGTTTGGTATTGACCATATTGTCTGGGTACTATGGGAGTGATCGATAGCGAAGTACCTTGGGCCGACAGGCTGATTTTTATACTGCTGATTTCTGCTCTCTCCCCTCAGTTGATACTGTATTCTTTCTATGTTTCTAGAACAACCAGGGAAAATAAAAAATACATTAACTCCTCCATTGTTTCCAATTGATTTAATTGATTTTTGAACTGGACATCCACTGCAAAGCAAGCCTTGCTATTTCCACAAAGGTGAATAAATACATGGAGAAATGTGGGGTTTGTTCTCTGGTCATGGAGGTGCAATGTACTACAAAAGAATCTCTACTCAAAAATTCGTGGTATTTTGAAAATTAATTGTTCTGCACAAGGCTGCCTCTCTCAGCAGCTCTTAGGAATGCGTATTAGACAGTGTGTGTGGATCTCCTCAATCAGTACTTCCTGTTGAGAAGTCTTTTGTTGCTGATGACATTGAGACAGCGTATCACGCTGAGCTATGGTAACAATTAAGAGGTTGCATTACTGAAGCCTGTTTTCATCATAGAGTCCCCTTGGATCATAGCACTTTAAAGTCTTTCAGCTTCTGTATCCCAGAAGACTTTGATCTTAGGGAAGGGATTTAGTGTGATAAATTTAGCAAAGAATGAAAAATGCTGAAAGACTTTTGAACAGCAAGTAATGGGTTTAACCAGGATCTTGTGTAATTTGAAGGATTTGCCCTGCCTACAGGACCTCAGGCCACAAAATCTTTTATTTTCCAGTTTATAGCCTCTGTCACTTACTGTCTTAAGTCCAGAGGTGATGATCTGCCCCTTAAAATTGGATTCTTTATGGAAGTGAAGCTTTTTCTTCCTTTTGCTGGGAGTCACCTCCTTCAAGTGTGTAACCAAAGTCCTGTCTGGTCTGCTGAAGTGATTCTAGCATGGACACAAGGGGCTGTGATAACGTGGAGGATGGTTTTTTGAGTTTGTTTTTGCTTGTTTTTCTGGCAGGGGCAAGGGAAGAGAGGAAATAAGCCAAGGGAAAAATCAGGATGGTTCATCCCTTGGAGATCTGAAAAAAAAAAATAATTAAAAAACCCTCAGCCATTTGGTATAGTCTGACATCAGAAACATTTGTCTTCAGAAGTAGCTTTAAGATAGGGATAAAAGTCATGCCTGGAAGGCTCAGCACTCACCAGAGAAGGCAGCAAACTTTTCCAGGGGTGGGGAAATCCACGTTGTTTCAGGTGCTGCCTGGGAAATGCTTTTGACAGACAGCATCTGGGCTTGCTCATTTAGGATTGACTCAAGCCGGTTTGGTGTTATCAGCAAAGACCCCACAAATCTCAACCCTGTTCCCTAACCCCTGCACGTGCTGTTATGTGAGCCAGCACAAGTGCCTGAAAATACTCCAAAGAACTGGAGTTTGGGAGATGAAGGTGCAGAGCCCACAGGCTTCTTTGGCGAGACTGCCACAGGGATGAGGTAGGGATACTGATAGAGCTGGCAGCCCCCAGTAGGAACCCCCACCCAAGTGTTCAGATAAAGTGAGTAGAGCTGCCAGGATTTCCAAATGGCAAATGATAGATGTTATTCACATAACACTCATCAAGCAATAGCCCAGAGGACTGGACCTGGTGCAGTGGGGAGCCCTGGTCTGGGCAGGTTATCTACCCCCAGGAACCAGCATTCAGAGAGGCAGAACTGAGTCTGCAGAATCCCTTTCTGACTTTGACTAAATCCTGAACTCTCCCTTTTTCCCCCCTGTAATCTAAGGAGATATGTCTCAGTTTACCTGAAGTTTGTTGTATTGTTTGTTGTATCAGAAGAAAGTTTCTGTTAGCTGGAGTCTTTTTCTGTCCTGTGTAATACACTTTGCATCACTTGATCTCATTAGTCATATACTTGAGGAGGAAATACTGTATCAGTAAACACAGCTGGCTCCTATTCTTTCAGATTAATACACAAGAGAAAAATCTATTAATTTTTTTAATGGCCTGATTGATTTTATTTTTTTTTTTCCCACCCAGAGGAACTGGTTCTTTCCTCTAAGGGAAAGCCCGTGTAATTAGCAGGGTTCCATAGAAGTTGATGTAGTGATCTCCAAGGTGTAACAGAAAATTATAAGCTTACTGTGGAGTCTCCAACTGTATCATAGATTCATAGAATAGCTTAGGCTGGAAGGGACCTTAGAGATCATCTAATCCAACCTCCCTGTCATGGGCAGGGAAGCCTCTCAACCAGACTGGGTTGCTCAAGGTGTCATCCAACCTGGCCATGAACACCTCCACGGAGTGGGCATCCACAGCTCTTCTGGGCAGTCTATTCCAGATTCTTACCACCCTCATACTGAAGAACATTTTCCTAAGATCCTGACAGCAAAGGCATAGTGAGAGCTGCAGTGTGGGTGGATGGTCCTATAACCCACCCTGTTCTATCTCTGCCTGTTCCTTTGGGAGTGGGAGAGGAGAGGACAGAACCCTCTAAGCTGCTCAGCTGACATCTTCTTTGCTGTTTCCTTCACCCACTTTATTCTAGTGCTTTTGTGTGGGAGACACTATTGCTCGTAGCAGGTGGTAACACTAACCTAGTTTATAGCATCAGATTTCACCTGGAGCTTTGAAGGACACTTTTCCTTTTCCAAGTCACCTTGTGTAAAGGAAGTACTGTGAGTGCTCAGCTCCAGCAAAGATTGTCCTTAAATAGCAGCTATAAATAATCCTTTTCCTCTGGTGAGTTTGTTTACAGTCAGTCTGAGTAGATCTGTGGCTATGCAGCCAAGGATGTGGATTTGTCTAGGTAGGAGGACATTTTTGCCTCCTCTGGGGACAGCTTGGTAGTTGCCCAGACCTCCATGGTTTTTTGACAAATAAACTTCCTGAGATTTAGAATTTTCATTTCCCAAAATTTCTGTAGCAACTGGAGTCAGACCATTTTTTTTGCCAGCAGTGAGGTGTCCTCATTAACCTGCATGTTGTGTGTCCCTCTAAATTCTTAGGCCTGTTTGCAGACAGTTGATGCTGTCTAACAGTTGTGGTAGAGATGAGGTTTAGCTGTCCTGTACATCAGCACCTTTCTGAATGCCTCATTGTAGTCCTGATTTGGATCCAGAACATCCACAGATAAACTTTTGTTGTATATTTTTACCTCTTAGAGATGCTTTCAGTGCCAGCTCTTTTGAAGCTGCCCTGATCTTTCATCTGTTCTCTGTGATTTGTGCAAATTGAAGCCATCTTGAATACTTATAAAATATTTCTGTTGCCAAGGCAGGGTGGAGAGGATAAAGACTTAATAGCTCCCTTCACTGGGGAATAAATTTATTTGCCACTTTCTACACTTTCACTAAAAGAGCGGTTTTAAACACTTTTGAAAAAAAAAGATGATTTTTTTTTTTCCTAAAATGTGATTGTACCACAGGCACAGTGTGCCTTGGGTTGTGCAGCTGCTGCAAGTGAAGATGTGACTGTGATGGGAAATACCCGCTCAGCTAACCAGTGTTTTGGTTGATAACAATCATGAAATACCTTAATGGGACCATCTACAACATGATCACTGGCTTACAGGATGAGGGGAAGGCTGTGGACATTGTCTGTCTGGACTTAGGAAGGCCTTTGCCACCGTGTCCAACACTATTCTTCTAGAGAAACTGGCTGCTTCTGGCCTGGATGGGCATACTCTTTGCTGGGTGAAAAACTGGGTAGAAGACCAAACCCTGAGAGTAGAAGTTAATGGGGTTAATTCCAGCTGGTGGCCGGTCGGTCACAAGCGGTGTTCCCCAAGGCTCTATACTGGGACCAGTCCTGTTCAACGTCTTTATTGATGACCTGCATGAGAGGATGCAGTTTACCCTTAGTAAGCTTGCAGATGACACTAAACTGGGTGGAAGTATTGATCTGCTAGAGGGTAGAGAGGCTCTGCAGAGAGATCTAGACAGACTAGATGGATGGGCTGAGGGTAACTGTGGGAAGTTTAATAAGGCCAAGTGCCGGGTTTTACACTTTGGCCACAACAACCCCCGGCAATGCTACGGCCTTGGGGAAGAGTGGCTAGAGAGCTGCTCATCAGAGAGGGTCCTGAGGGTGTTGATTGACACCCAGCTGAACATGAGCCAGCAGTGTGCCCAGGTGCCCAAGAAGGCCAATGTCATTCTGGCCTGGATTAGGAATAGTGCTGTCACTAGGTCCAGGGAAGTGATCCTGCCCCTGTACTCAGCACTGGTGAGGCTGCACCTCGAGTACTGTGTTTGGTTTTGGGCTCCTCACCACGAGAAGGACATTGAGGCACTGGAGCATGTCCCAAGAAGAGCAACAAAACTAGTGAAGGGCCTTGAGGACATGTCTTAGCAGCAGTGGCTGAGGGAGCTGGCATTGTTTAGCCTGGAGAAAAGGAGGCTCAGGGGAGACATTATTGCTCTCTATGGCTACCTGAAGGGAGGCTACATAGAGGTGGGAGTAGGCCAGTTTAACCCAGCAACAGACAATGGAACAAGGGGAAATGGATTCAAGCTGCCCCAGGGGAGGTTTCTCTTGGATATTAGGAAGAACTTTGCTGAGCAGGTTATCAGGTGTTGGAATGGGTTGCCCAGGGCAGTGGTGGAGTCCCCATCCCTGGAGGTGTTTAAGAGCTGATTAGATGGCGTGCTTAGGGATATATATGGTTTAAGGGGTAGACTTGGTAGTGTCAGGTTGATGATTGGACTGGATGATCGTACAGGTCTTTTCCAATCTAAACATTTCTATGATTCTATGCTAATATACTGTCCCATTTTGAATCTCTGGAGGAGGGTACTACAGCACTATTCATGAACTCTTCAACCAGTAGCAAAGATTCCTGTATTTAATTGATGGATTGTAGGTATGCAGAAGGTACTACTGTATGTTCAGCTGGTAAGGGAACAGCTCATCATGCATTCCCTGGCAAAGCTCTAGTCTGCCCAAACGTTGGCTATAAAACATGGCTTTTCAGACTGCTGCTTATGAGTAGCCCCAAGTTAAAAAAAAAAAAAAGCATCACAGAATGAAGAACATTCTTTACAGGATATAAGAGCAGGGCGGTAGGTGTTTAGTTGTGCTAGCTACCTGAGGTAAATAATGGAGGACAGTCAACTGTGTGTGTATCCAGAAGCAATACTCAGCTGCTGTGTTCTCCTAACAGGGCAATGGTTTAATAAGCACAGCTCATACCAAGGACCTGGAATGGAGAAATTCATCACAGTGTTTAAAGAAAACTAAACAAACAAGATATTAACATGTCCACTTTAATGTGTTCAAGTTCAAGTGTGAAAGCCTTTCACTTGTCATTATTAAAATTAACTATATTTCAAAGCAGCAACAGTGGAACCTTGTTTTTCACCCTTGTCAATGTGTCTCTTGCCAAAGACATTAACCTTTGCTGTGCAGCAGGACAACAGGCCTCTATTAAACCTCCTGGAGACAGGGTAAACTCTGAAAGCTAGATTATCTTTCTCTATAGAAGACTATTAAGTTGCATTCCAGCATCATAGTTGGAAGGGGCTTATTCATTAGAAAAGATGTTATGAAAGAAAAAGCTTTGTGGTTTGCAACAGGAAGGAATAATAGTGCAGCTTATAGGGTATCACACTTCCTTCAGGGTTTTCTAGAGCACTAATTTTCCACTCTTCTCGTTTGCTTTGCTTGAGTAAGCAGGTTTTCATGTTCTTGATACTTCCTGTTGTTAAAGATTTTCCCAATACTATCATGTCTTCCCCCCCGAAACTATTTTCTCCATCTGGAAGGCTTTTATTATGCACAGCCCAAGAGCTGAAGTCTCAGGCCTATTTAGACTGGTGAGAGGAAAAACCACAGGGCATGAGATCTGTAAATGTGTTGTCTTAATCTTCCACTGGGCTCCTTATTTGAAAGTCTTTTTCATGGCTTCAGTTCAAAGCCATTTGAAGTCAAATCATAAGCATTAAAAGATACATAGATATCTTTTCCATCTCTGATGAATTGGGCAGATGATCAGCATGAGTTTATTTTCCCTTGCGTCTTATATCAAATGGTTATTTACAACAAAGTATCTGTACCTTCTTACAGATCACTTTTCTTTGCAAAAATATGTTTGATAACAGAAGGTGTGGGACCGTAAGAGATGCAACTGTGAGTCTCTGAGTTTCAGCAAAACACTGTGGTGGGTGAGGTGCTGAAAATGATTGTAAGAGCCACAGGGGAAATCTAACAAAGCAGCCCAAACCTGAGCAGCAAATGTTGTTGAAGGCTTAGCTATTGAATTTCAAAGTAGCAACATGTCTGGCTTTAACCCTTCTTTTAATCCCTTATGGTAGCTTAGAGCTGGGCTCAAAATCAGTCACAATTTTAAACCTTGATTCTGTGTTCAAAGGTTTGGTTTTTCCATTTCAAGAAGCAAACAAAATATAAAATGAGCATTTGCTATTTAAATTGTGTAGGGTTTGGTTTTGTTTTTCAGCTTTAATATTTAATTTGGAATGCGAATGTAGTATTTTCCATTTAAGAAATAATAAATCTTTATGTCTATAATAATGTTGTATAGTACCAAAAGAAATGTATTAACATAGGCTAACGAATTTGCTCTTCTGAAGTGTATGTTTTATGCTTGCATGCATGTTCCCCCTTTGTAAACAAACACAATGGAATTATACAAGACCTTTAAAAGGAATCTGACAGGTGCTTTGTGTGGATGCTGTGTCCTGAATTAGCTTTTTCAATGTTAAACCAACAGTCAAATACTATTGATCTCCATCTTTTTAGAATCGTAGAATCATAAAGGTTGAAAATGACCTTAAAGATCATCAACTCCAACTGTCTACTAAACATTATGGTGATCACTAAACATGACATGCTACATCGAGATGGGTTTTGAACACCTCCAAGGATGGTGATTCCACCCCCTCCCTGGGCAGCCTGTTCTAATGCCTCACCACTCTCTCAGTAAAGAAATTTTTCCTAATATCCAACCTAAATCTCCCCTGGTGCAACTTATGCCCAGTTTTAGCTTACTGAAGGATTAGTTTGAACATTGAAGGATTAGTTTGAACATTGCTTTCACGAGAAAAGACACTCTGGTAGTTTACTGAAAAGATCTCTGTAGCAGACGTTGTATATCCATTTTGCTTTCTGACTTTTCTCCTGCTGGTTTACAACCAGCATGGGCTGTCCTGTACAAAAAACCCTTCAATTCCATAACCCAGTGTTAGTGAAAGCCTCCTAAAGCTAAGTGGGAGTGTTGGTTCAAATAGATTGTCCTCAAAATATGCAATGTACACAACTGACAGTTTCTGATTTCTGGTGAAGCTGCAGAAACAGCCATAGGTGAACCTGACAAGTCTTGTTAAATGGGAGAGTTGTTTTCTCCTGAGATTTTTTTAAAAATCATCTCTGCCTCAGTTCCCTCTGTAAATTCACTGTGTTCTGCCTTTAGCCCCATTTGTCTTTAAGAATGTCCAAGGCTGATCTTCTCCCAGGTACTTCCCAGTCCCTTATCCAAGCCATTTCCCAGAGTCCTGCCATGCACAATGAAGAAAGAATCAAAAGATGAAGCATTTCCCTTCCTCACTTACCATTTAGGGGACTGTGTGTCTGTGAAGTGTTAAATGAAAGACAGTCAATGACATCTGTCTCTTAATTAAAGCGGACAGTTGGAGTTGGAAATACCCACAAGACTTTACTATAATAGAGGCAGCCTGAAGAAGTGGTATCAACAGACTCATTAGTAACCACAGAAAGAAGGTGTTAATTAGGGAATGTGTGATCCTACCAACAGACCAATTTGGGGAAAAAGGTGAATGATATGGAAATGAGCTGCCAGTGGTATAATATATCATAATTATTGTGCACATTGCACTGGCATTAATGGCAGCGGCATAGCAGGATGGGATGCTGGTTAATTCACATTAGTGTCAAGTCAGGCAGTTAAAGCCTTAAAAACTAAATGAGGAAGCCTAATTGCCTGTTCAGAATCAAATACCATGCACTTTATTACCAAATTCCACCATTAACAGCCCTGAAAACCACTTGTGGCTGACAGGAGAAGAACCAGCTGAATTGTCAACTGTTAGGAGGGAAGTGGCTGGCTGGGAGCTGGGCACAGGTAGTCGTACTGGTATAGCAGCACTGTTGCTCAGGCTAAACACATTCAGTCATTACGCTGGAGACCCTAAAAGCAGAAGTGATGCGCATGTTAAAGATAAACAACAACTTACTACGTAAACCAACCTGAACTTTCTCTTTCATGTCCTCATTGTGTTGCAGCATTAGGTCCATTCAACTCAGGGAAGTTGTGATAGGGCTTAGAGACAATGTTATCTGGAGAAGTTTATATTTCTTATTAAAAGGTTGGTGCTCTTTAGCCTGGAAATGTGACCTGAACCAACCTGCCTTCTGAGCTGTGCTTCGCCCTGTATGTGTAGACAGAGCATAGCACAGTGTGGCTGCTGAGAAATAAACCCTAGTCTCTGCCCTGTGTAGATCCACGTGATTGTATCTGTGATGTTCTTCGTGCTGGGGTGGCCTCCTGCTGTGTTGTTCATGCTTTCCATTTCAGGGCCACTAACTTCATCCAAAGAAACTGTTAAACAAAAAAAAACCCCGTAACGATCACTGATCCTCAATCTTTTTTTTTTTTTTTTCCCTGTCATTTAGCAAAAATTTCAGCAGCTTTTTTGTAATTACACTTTTTTCCACTCGCTTTCAAGGTACACTCTTTACAGTCAAGATTTAGTCTTACTTAGGCTGCTTCTGAAAAGGAAAAAACAAGGTTGGTTTAATGTCATGGAAGAACAGAGCCGCATTCCTCCAGAGATAATTACTTTGAAGATAATTACAGCTGAAAAAAACAGGTTGTCAAAATGCTTTCACTTATTTTCCATGAGATAATAACAAAAAATTTCATAGCAGATATGAGTTTTGACTGTGCTTGCACCAGTCTACAAACTCAGAATGTAAGTTGGACTGTGCTTATCTTGCCCTCTCCCCAGGAGGACCCAGTACCAGGCACCACAGAAGACAATACAGGAAATCCTACAATAGGCAGAGATGGAGCAGTCTTGCCAAAGGAGAGATTTTTCTACTAACTAAAATATTTGGAGTTTGACTCATAAAGGAGCTTCAGAGCATACCTCAAACTGCATTGATGGAACGAACTGTTAATTGCTGTCCCTGAGAACTGAGCCCCTGGTCTCAGCTATCTTGATGTACCTCCAGGTAGCTGCGTTCAGCTCAGCTAAAAACACCAGCCAGCTTGAAATGAGACTCTGTCGGTAGGCCTTTCGGAAAGGATGTGGGTGTAGAGTCTGTGATCTTTTTAACCTTCACTAATCCTCCTTGCAAGAGCATATTCTGCGGTGGTTTCCCTTTAATGCTGTTCAGTTCCACTGCTGATATACTGTTAGTCTCACTGCCAAATGAAGTACCTCAATCAAGCATGTGCTATTCCTAATCAGAGCAGGCATCCCAGGGTAATTCAGTGATTTCCTTCTGGGGAATGTGAAGCCATTAGCAGGTTCATACCATTTTGCCCTTATTTAATTACACCCCAAGGAGAGGACTGAGCTGGCAGGATAGCTGAAGGCTGAGGTGACCCAGTAAGGACTCCAGGCATGCAGGCTTCTTTTTAATATTTTATGCAAAATCCTTGCAGCAGCCTACAGCAGAAGGGGCTTCAGTTTCACTCAGTGCACACACGCAATGGGTTCTATTCATTGCCACGGAAATATCCATTTTTGAGGCTATCGTACAGAATCATCAAATGTGCATTAGCTTTTTGAGGTCCAGCAATTCTTCCCAGGCTAGGTGACTGAGCCAGATGGAGATAGGGTGCTGAAACCTCCCTTTATTCCCTCCGGGAGGTTCAGCGGCACTATTGCCACAAACAGAACAGAGCGTTTGTGTCCAGGGCAGTTAATGAAACCCCCAATAATAACAGAGTAAAGTCCACTCTACTGCAAAGGTAAATGTTTTGGCTCAGACGTCTGGGCGTGTGGGTGGTGGGAGGGCTCTCCTTGTGCCAGTGAAACACTCCCTGCTTTTATGGTGCTGCCAAACGTGGGCCTGGCATGATGCTCGGAGCTGCGGGGCTGTGGTGCCAGGAGCTGTCCTCTCTGCACAGGGAGAGCTCTCTGGTAATCACCTGAAGCATCAGGGAGACACTGTTTCTCCCCCCTGCACCCCTGCTTAGCATCTATAACTCTTTGCACCCGTCTTTGTACAGGAAAGTGCTCTCCAGAGCACTACTCCAAACAGCTCCCCGTGGGTGTACACCCTGTTCTGCAGCTCCTCTCTGCTGGTGCAGAGGGGGCTGATTTTGCTGGAGTCTTGCATTTAGGTGGACTCACCTGACTGATCTGGTGAACACGGAAGCTGAGCAGTTTTCAGTGGAAGTGTAGCTTTGTTAATAGTGTTTATTTAGGTCCTGTGATGATCTGCTCTTATGCAGACATACTTCAGCATTTATTCATTTTGTATGGATGGATTTTCGAATTTAAATATGGTGGGGTACTTAATAGGAGAAGCACAGCAGAGAGAGGGAGAAAGGAATGTAAGAATGGGTGGAAAGCTAGTTGAATATTAAAAGTCAGGGCTCACACCAAGGTTTGGGCCATTCATTTCAGCTACAAGTTCTGCTTACGAATCAATGTTCTCAAGAAATTTGACAGTCTGCAAAGCCAGAAGTCTGAGTCACAAACTCAGAGGAGTTTTAGTAAAGCAATTGGAATGCGTTCACAGCTAGAGAGAAATTTCATCTTGCTTTGCCTATGACTGCTGAAAGAAAAATCTAACGAGGAGTTTGCATCTAGCATTGCAAAGCTGAGATTATGACATTGAATAAGTCAAGCCTGTGGTGTCTTGAGATTTTAGGGCTTCAAAAAGGTCTGCCTCTAGTCTGGTGTAAGTGTACTGAGGAAATTGGACCGTCTGCAAGTGAACTTTCAGCCTGTCTGACCGCTGGGTTTCTATGGCTTGCCAGCTCAAACTGAAGCTCCTTGCCTTGTCATGCAGTGATTTTATTTGATCGCTTAAGCCTTGCTGTTCTTAAACTTTGATATGCTGAAAGCACACTGGAAGACTTGTACTATGGAATTGTTCTCTCTAGTATTGAATGTTCTTTTAGTTTTAGTATTACTGTTCGAAATACCTGCAAACCCACACAAATTTGAGCAGTAAACCCACAATAAAATATCTTTGACTTTCCTCATCTATATAAAAACCAAGTAAATATATAATTTAATATCTGAAACTTTCTTTTGAGTAGAAATGTGCTAGGATTTGGGGTTCTTTTTATGGCTTCTAAAATAATTTTACAGTTACTTTTGCCTATTATGTAACAATGTAATTATTTCTAAGTGAAGAATGAAAATATTTCAACTACATGTAGTTGTGAAATTAGGAGCTTTTCATCTCATGGTGTCTTACACAGAACATTCAGCCTAGCAACTCAGGAAGCAAATGGCTACTTTTAAAGACAAAGATTCTCTCCTTGCTGAGGGGTCTGAGATACAGAGGTGATGCTGTTTGGTGCCAGTTTTGCAAAGCCCTTTTTTTGCTGCCACGCATCTTAACAACCACTACTCTGAAGGAGTGCATGACAATGCCTCGGAGAAGGTGTGATCCTAGGATTCATTCCTCATATCTTGCAGCCTGAGACTTTGGTGGGAGCATGTTTGATTAGCACTGAACAGCCATCGGTGTTCTGCAGTCAACTGGCTCCACATTTCATGTGGCTGCACTCACCCCTGGATGTGTGTTCCTTAGCACGCAAACACAAGAAATTCAATAGAAGGTGTAATATTTTCTTCAGTAAAAGAAATTAGAAGTGCTCTATTTTTCTCCAGTTAGAATAAAGATAATGAGAGAAAAGTAGCAAATAGAACTGTAATCACAGTTTAAAAAAAACCCGCGGAGATAATTTGGACTGTTTCTATTTCTATTGTAAACAGAAGCTTAGGTGACTAAGGGCTTTAAAGAGTAATTAACATTTTCTCCTGATAAGCTTCATACTGTTTTTTCCCTCTGTTTTCTTCTGCCTTTTATTTTCTCAGCTTGTTTTCTATCTACCATCCCAGCAGAGAAAAATAACTAATAGCTGCTAAATTAACACTAACAGATGGGCATTTTTTAATAGAACTTCATCCTCTCCTGGTCTAATTAACGATCCTTATACTTCCACTGTCCCTCCAGTGATTCTTTGACAAAGAGTGTTGTTAAAACCTCTGGAAGTTTAAACTTTACAAGGGGTAAGTGAAGCAAAACTGGAACTATTTGGGGTGGGATTATGGAGGAAGGAGGATTAATAACAAATGTGCTTTGGAGTGTCTTTTTGATAAGGGAGTCAACCCTACACCAGCTTCTATGGAAAGCTTTCTTGACTAGACTGATTCACATTTCACTGAGGCTAATTGGAGTTTTTCTTTTACTTTCAGTGGCCTTTGGGTCTTCTTCAGGGAGGAAGTTCTGCCTTGAAATTGCTTGAAATGGAAGAAACCAGGCACTTCAGTATCACTGTTAGCTACAAAGAGCTGGTGAATATGCAGATCAGAAGCTGTCACCTGCAGGACCACATACCTGCATCATAAAAGGGAACAAGCGGTAAGTCTGGCTGATGACTCTATAAAGAAAGAACATAATAAGTTCCAATACCTGTACACAGGGATTTGAACCAAATAGGAATGAAAAACTAACATTGATTCTTGGTTTGTGTATAGCCCATACTTTGTGTTGCTCTGTGCTTCCTCCTGACAAGATCTTTCCTCCTTATGGTTAAACAGTGCAAACCTCAACCATACAAGTCAATTTATTTTATTTCAAATTTAGTCATTGCTGTTAAAACACAAGAATTAAACTGAGGAGAGAAATTTACTGTTTGGCATTCTTGAAAAGTTCTGTTGACATATCTTCAAGCTCTTTGGCTGCTTTAATCTCCGGGACATGGGCTTGAGTGGCTGAAGGGCTATTAGGGATGTTCCTTTTGCTGAGTATCTAATTGGATTCAATCAGAAGGCTTCGATAAATGATGCTTATGCAATCTTGATATAGAGTTTTTAGCTGCTAAATTTCCCAAAGATGATCTGTATGTTGAGCTGCTTCTTTCCCACAGAGCCAGCATTGCTCAGACTCTGGGCAGGCTGCTCTGCTAGGGCAAGGTGAGCCTGGGTGTGCCAGCCAGGCAGGGATAGGGTCCTCATCCACAAGGGTGCTGTCCTTGGTACCCAAGCAGGATGAGCAGAGCAGGTCTGATGAGGGCAGCCGAGGGCTGTGATAGTGCGGAGGTGATGAGACCGGGCAAGGTCAAGCTGGGATGTTCAGTTGTCAAGCCAGGGCTGAGACTGGCAAGGTATGTGGCTAAAATGTAGCTCCCAAGTAAATCCAGAGAGCTCTGACATGAAAGCTTCTCACAGTATCCCTGCACAGCCCTTCACACACTAGTCAGAACCAAGGTTTTACAGCTGCACCGCATCCAAGCTGGCTTGGAGTGCAAGCAGGAAAGTGGGAGAGGTTGGAGAGCCCCCGCAGCTTGCTCACGTCCCTGACAGTCTGCTCCAACCCTTTGTGGCTCTTACAGGTTAACAGAGGAAAGATGCACCGTCCTGCAAATTACTGACCAGTACTATGGTACCCCAAGTTTCTTCCCTGTAATAGCTTTTTTTGAGGTGCTCTAGGCAGAAATATGGATGGACAATGCATTGAATGAGAGCCTGTCTCTCCTTTGTTCTCAATGATTCATCTGATACTGACTCAAAATCTGATTAGACAGTGCTACATTAGAAGAGCTGAACAGACTGGGAATGAGAGTCTAGCAACTGGGAATGATAATTAGAGATAAACATTATCTTGCTTAGCAGTGCAGCAGCTTCTGGATCCACTGATCTAAATAGTAGCAAATAGCTTGACAGAGAGATTAAAATGGGAGAAGGGATTGGAGAAAATGATTGGTTGAGAAAGGAGACTAGAAAGGAAAGTGAATGAACAAGCAAGAGGAAATTAATCTGAGGCAAGATATATCAGTGCAGAGATGAAGCATCCTGTGTGCTTCTCTCTTGAATTTCCATCCTGGAAAGTGCTTTGTGTAATTACAAAGAAGTGGAGTGTTCAGAAGCACAAATGAGACTCAGATGCGCAACTCCCACTCGTTTTCATTTTCTGAAAATTTGGAAGCTACTGTGGTTTTAAGAGGGTCTCCCACCATCTTATCAGAAATAAAACCTACTGTGGTTTTAAGAGGGTCTCCCACCATCTTATCAGAAATAAAACCTCTTTGTCTATCCAAAGCCTGCTGCAAGCAAGAGCCTGTCCTCCATTAATTTCAATGTGTCTTCTCCTGAGCTCTAATAAAATGTCAGTCTGCTGTGGCAAATTACCAAAATGAAGCTGTCAGTCAGTATTCATAGCATCAGACTGTATTTCATGAGCTGGGAGATACATCACCCAGAAAGTCTGAAAGCACAGTCAGCTGAATCAGCTTCTACTATCATAATTATGGGAAACCTGTCGAAACCTGTCGATCAATATTGTGTGCATTTTTAATACCTGCATATTGAGGCTTTTGATCTCTCTGTATTAGTGCTGATAATAGCTTTGCTTTTCTCTGCAATCAAATAACTTAAGCCTGAGGTCTCTTCCTTCTCGCCTCTTGCTCCCACAGATAATTACTCCTTCAACTCTGGAAAGCAAATAGGGCACTCTATTACTTTATGTTTTTAACTTACTTTGACGTTTTCCTTCTTTTCTTTCAACATCAGAAGATGGGCTGATGGTGCAGGCCCATGTAGGCTCTATGAATGCAGTCTCTAGTAATAAGCCTTCATAAATCCTTTTAAATATTGAAGTCTAATGTGCAGCATCTCACCAAGAAGAGGTCATTATTTACCTGTCATGAAACTGTATTTAGCGGTATAATCCTCTGTGTTCAGCCTCCCCCAGAACTTAGCATCAGCTCTCCTGCTTTCCCCTTGCCTGCTTTCCCCTCTACGTTGTGCTATTCTGTGTCAGTAGTTTCAACAACGTCACAGTTGGTCCAGCTCCAGTGTTGTGGCAGAATGCACAGCAGAGCTATTCCTGAGGAAGTGGTTCAAGTTCCTTTGAGGAGCTCTAAGTCTTATCTGCCCACCATGCAACTCACAGGGGGGGGTGACAGGATTTTCAAGGCTCTAAATCATCCTCATCAGAGCTTAATTTGAAGACTAATGTATTTGAGTTCCTAAGACGATGTTGAATTCTCTTTTGTACAAGTCAGGCTTAAAGATGGTAATAGCCAAGGACTTTAGGAGCCATGTAAGTAGCTTTCATGGTCTAGCCAAATATTTAGAAAATGAATGAACAAAGAGTAGGACACTTCTTTTCTCTTATAGACTCTGATTTATTGAGTCACTAACTTAACTAATTGTAACTAACTGCACATCACATCTCCAGCTTACAGCCTTGCCTGTCATGACTGCAGTGCAATCCATACACCTCAATATGAATTTTACTTTACACAGGATTTTAACTGAAACTCAGATTTAACTCTTAATGTAGTTTATGAAAACTTTTTGTTACTACATGGGCTAGTTTCTATGAAGTACGTTGCAGGAGCCTCCTACATCAGTTAAACCCCAGCAGTTTCATGTGGGTGCAGAGGCTCTGTGGAGGATCAAAGCCATGCTTGGCACAACAAACTACAAGCAATGACAAAGCCTGCAAAATATCCAGCTGCTCATCAGAAAAAGTCAGCTTTTAATTACCCTTCTCATATTAATTATAGGACATTCATCAACTGCACAATATATCACACTTGTGAAAAGGACAGTCTAACTTTCCTAATGAATGCAAATCCTAATAATCCTATATATGTCACAATGTAATCACAGACTTGTAATCCTCTCTGTCTGCCATTTGATTCTTTCCATTCAGATCCCAATTTATAGCAAATCTATTTTGAAACCACTGTCATTCATACTATTTGTATCAAGGCCAACCTGGTAACAGGACTGCTATCTTCTAAGGAATTGATGTCATCAAAATCAACTCTTACACTGGGTTTGAAATGGAAAATTAATACATGTTTACTTTCCCTCTTGTCAAACTCTATGTAACAGCTTCTTCCGGTAAAACAAATGACTGAAATCATGACCAGCAGCTCAGCTGCGCACGCTCCTAACAAGAGGGTAGTCCTGAGCAAAGGGATATAGTCAGTGATTTCAGAAGAGATGTATGACAAGAAACCTGGCTTTATTGCTTGGTTTTGCCCTGGTTTTATTGTCTAACACATTGGACACAATAATGGTAAACATTTAGAAATTATGTTGGATAGGAGACTTTTCCCATTTTCAAAAGTGACACAGGTCTCCTCTGAGCTACCTACAGTAGGATTGCACTCCTGAGTTCCTTTTCTAAAAGGGACTTCTCTGAATGTGACCGAGTTTACCATAATTTCTATTTTCTTTTCTGGGGTATATGTCGACATTTAATGTTTATTTTCAGCCCAAATTGTAAAAATAGACATGGAAACAGCACCATTTGTATATCTTCTTTTTTCTTTATTTTTTTCTTCCTTTTTTTTTTTTAATATTTTAATAGTTTTTACCATTGAAGCAATTTTCTTCTCTAAATATGAGATTAAAGTTAGTCTTTTAAATTAGTTTAGTACACAAATTCAAGTATCCATAGTAGCACATTACATGATGTTTGTGTAGGTTTGTGTTTGTTGTACTCGCTGATCTTGGATGAAGTATATTGGTTTAGTTCAACAACAGGTCAATGCCATATAGTTTCAGGTAAAATAATGTAATTTGATTTTCCAAAAAGATTTTCTTTATGTTGAAATTGATTCTTTTCTAAAAAACTGTCGATTCGGTGGAAATTAGTTTTTAATTTGAATGGCAAATGTTCATTCAGTGCTAATGCAAGAACTGGACCAATTTTACTGATATGCTGGTACTCTAGTCAGAGCAATGCTTTGAGTACAATACAGGTATTGCCAAGCTGGCTTTAAAGTAAAGCTGTTTGGATGCTGGGCATAATAAAAATTGCAGATGAGAGTCTGATTTGGCCTGCTGAGAAGCAGAACAAATTCCTCCATGCTGAGATGTGTCTCTCTGTAGGCACAGTCCAACTTTTTAGGCTCTATGTGAAAGTGTGCAAAATTACCTAAAGACCCAGAGCTGCATCAGGGCTTTCAAAAGTCTCAGTGCCTTGTTTGCATTTGATTTCCTTGGAAGTCACATGCTCTGCTGCTCCACGGTTCCTCCTGGTGAAGTACTTGCATCTCTCCTAAATATCTCTTACAAGTGTGATCTCTGACACAGCTCCCATCAGTAAAATGGAAACTGATAACATTCTCTGACTTCATAGAGGGTTTTAATCACTTTGAAGTTAAGTGATAAAGTGATGCTGTATTGTTGAAGCAAGTAGCCTAAGTACCTAATGCATAAAATAGCAGCTTGCTAAAATCTTATAAATTTCAGGGTGGATCATGACTAATGTGAAATGAAACAGCATTTGCATTTCACACAGTGACTCAATCTTGGCTAAAATAGCTGACAATACCCAAACCAAACCAGTAAGGATCATGCTAAGGTGCGTAATACTGGTTTGTTTGAACAAGTACTTACAATATGTATGTGCTTTTAATATCAGGAATGTAAAAGTCTACTTTTGGAAATGATTCTCCAAAGGTGTTTGAGAACCAAAATACAGTTTTAGAGAAGTGCAGAAAAGGAAATCGTTTCCAAGCTGAAAATGGAATTTATTTCCTTGCACAATGGTTATTGATTTTCTTTTTTTAAACGAAAATCTCCTGTGGAAAGAAAAGAAGCATTGTTGGTAACACACTTCTGGCATAAAAATACTTTAGTTAAAATGTATTGGCATATAAAAATTTTATTAAAGTTTTTCAACATGTCAGGAGTTCCTATTTCCTGAGCCTGCTGCTCTATTTGTGGGGTTCAGATAGTTGCCAGATCAAGACACTACAGAGAATGGTATTTTTCTAATCCTTATACTTAGCAATGAAAAGACAACTGATGCCCCTGGGATTTTGGACAAGAGCTTCTGTCAGCACATTCTTCTCTCCTTTTGGGTGTAAGTACTCCAAAACACACATTTAAGCAATCCAGAAGAAGTAATTTGGGAATTAGCTGGAACTTTACTGAGCAGATTATTGTTACATATAAAACATTTTTTAAATGTACAGAGATTGAGGGGTTTGGAAATAACTAACAGGGACTCACCAGTGGATACTGGAGAATGTGCAGTCACAAATCAAAATTAAAGAGAAGATACAAAACACAGGCAAAGATACAGGAAAAAAATTCAGAACACTTGGGACTTCAAGAGAGCTGGTGACAGGGATAAGAGTAGTAGGACCAGGATATTTAGAAAACTTGGAGGCAACTCAGAATGCTAGTTATGATGGTCATAATTTTGTATGTTAACCATTTAATTGATGTTGATGACCAAAATATAATTCAAAATACCCCTATAAGATCTTCACTTTAAATGTCACATGGGGATTTATAGTTTTTGTTTATTTTCATGTTGAACAATCCCAGGTATTTGCTCACTGTGGCATAAGTCCAGTGGGACCTGTCAATGTGTGCCATAAATTTTATCTGCTATATAGTTAAAGATGTATGCATGTACTTGAGCCATGTGTTTGGTAAATGCTCAAGAAAAGCAAGAGGAATCTGTGAAGGCGGGGGGGAGATGACCCCCAGTGAGAAGTTAGAATGTCATCCAAGCAGGACATTTGCCTTGCAGCGTCTTTGAGTGCCATTTGTGAGTACAGGACAAGATTAAATACCCTGGGCAGAACCACAGCCACTTTATGAGAAATGGATGGCAGAGAAATTCCATGGCAGGGAACTTGAACAACCACCAAAATAAGCGAGAACTACGAAGTTTTCCCCAGTCACAGTACTAGGAAAGCTGTGTTTGCTTCATCCACATCTGTGGTCAGAGTCAACCAAGTCAAGCAGTTGGCCTCCCCCCAGAACAGGTCAGTGTGTCTGCACATTAGGGCCACACTTAAATCACGTGCCTGTGGCATATTGTCCATCTTAGAAAGTTTGGCTCTGGCAACAGAACTTCATAAAATGCCAGACAATACCTCTAACTTCCTTCTCATTTGAAATCATTCACACTTTTTTATTTTATAATTCTGGAAAACAAATTGTACAGCATTTTCATGTACAAACAATTCGTCAGCAATCCTCCAGATTTACTCTTTCCCAAAGTATTTGCTGTAGCAATAGCACAGTAAATGTTGTTAAAACTCTTCTAAAGCAACAACCAAACCCACAGTGTTAGTGGTTATTTCTATTTCTACGTTTCTTTTAGTTTTCTTTCTTCATAAGGGAATCACAGAGAAGCTGAGAACTCCCAGCACACTGTGACACAATGAGGTTACCGCAAAGCGCATCAAAATAGTACACAGCCAGAAAGCACAAAGGACCCTTTTGAAAAAAACACATACTCCGAAGATGGATTTAGCACCAAAGTTGACAAGTAATATCATTCTAGCATCTTATTAAACCATTTTTCCTGCCTCATAGACTGTGCGGGTAGCAGTACACAAATCTATGAAAAAGTTCATAGCTAGCTTTTGTCTAGATTTTTTTTTTTATTTCCTGCTTTCTCTTTAAAAAATGTGCTTTTAAATGAACAGCATTGTTAGTGCTGCAAACATTAGTATATATATTTCAGCCATGGTGCAATAGATGTCTTTTGGCTTGCTTTTAATGCACAGTGCAGCCATCACAAATTAGTTTTATTGAGATGTAAAATTTTCTCTGGCTTTTTTTGTCATCATCTGCACTGTTGATTATTAATTTGCACCTGTAAGTCACCCCAGATAGAAAGCAAGGGTGGTCCTCTCAGATAACTTACACTGTGTGGTATTTTAATTGCAGAAATAGGTTTTATTGGGTTTTTGCTACATAGGCAGGTATGTAGATAGATTATACAAGGTATAAATTGCACATAACGTTCCCTTTCTCATGAAGACTGCTGAGAAAGCATTTACAACCACTTGAGTCTCTTGAGGACTTCTGTTTTTCTTAATTTCAGATCATTTTTTGTGTCTACACTGATCATTTGGTATGAAGGTTACAGTTCTGTGTGTGAATCATTCTCTTGAATGTTTTGTTTCTGCAGTGTGACATAGCCTCAAATATAAACCCGCCAAATTTCACCAGCAAAACCCAGAAAACAAATATTCAGTGTGTCGATACTCCATGTGTGTGACTGATACTACTATTTTCCAGGCTAATGTGTGTTACAATATGCTGAAATGTGAGTCTAGGACATGCAGGAGAGCAGACAGGAACTCTGCATCTCTAGATCTTCTAGGAATCCAGAAGCAATTTAAAAATTCACAGAAATGTTCTGTGCAACTGTCTCTACCTCACGTCTCTGCTTCTGTGGTTCTGTCCAGCGCCGGGGCTGTAAGGGTAGGAGGTGGCTCCCATGCTTCTCTGAAATGCCACAAAGCTGCACCTCAGTTCCAGGTGAGGAACAGGAGTGGGAAGGCACATGCATTTCCTGAGGCCACTGCTGCTTGATTTTAACTCATGGGACATTTTCAGTGTGTAGTTCCTATGTGTTCATGTCTTAGGGCTTGCTTTTTTCTTTTTTTTTCCCCCTTGAATGGTCACTCCTTCAGTCTATATAGCCTTGCCCTCAAAAGTTTTTGAAAAGATTAGCACTCCCAGCAAACTCCAGAAGTGTCAGCTCCTATTAATGGGCTCCTGATCTTCATTATCTAGACGTCATTCCAATAACAATGTCAGTAGTGAGTCATGTGTGCACTCAGTTGAGCACTTTGCATTTGAAGTGAAAGCCTGGAGACAGCTGGATGTCTTGAGAGGAAAGCAGTGCTGCTGCTGGGCTGTGTCTTTTCTCTCTGGGCTCCAGGGGCTGCTTCAAATGTGTTATCATACAAGTGGAACAGGAGTGATGATCAAATAATCTTACTCTAATATTCAGCCATTAGTGGTCAATAACCGTCACCTTATTTAGCTGTTGTTGGTTGCACATCACTGGTTTATTCTTATGAATTCTGATAGGCTTTTTAATGCTAAATAGGTAATCCCTCTTCCCAGGTGAAACACATGAAGTTAGGTGCAAAAGTTCCCAAAGCGAGAAGAATTACTGGGAAAAAATTACAGAAGTGTAAATCAAGAAAGTAATATTGAACTTTAGAAGACAGCGTACAATAATATGACACTTCATTCCACTGCTGCCTGAGGTTTATATATACTACTGTCACTTTCTTACTCTTCTCTACCACTAGTAATTTTCTTTCAATCTAATTTTTATTTCCCAAGGGTTTGCCAAGGTTAAAAGTGCTAGAAAACCAATGACTATTCACTTGCCAAAGGACAATAAATTAATTTAACCGTTGTTGGTAGCCAAGTCAGGTCAGAACTATTTATATGTAAATAGGTGCAAAACTCTGATGGCAAAGTGTATGATTATTAGCAGCTCATTGCAGACTCCATATTGAAAATTAAAGGCACTGGAAAAGCGATGTGTTTCCTCTCTGTTCTGCCTGCAAGAAAAACATCCACATTTCTGATTTCACGGTAGCTTGTTCTTAGTGGCCTTCTATGCATTAGAAACGTAATGATTCAAGGTCAAACTTGATGGGGTCTTTTAGTAACTTGTTTTATTTTAATTATCTTCTCATAACCAGCATAGTAGGGATTTCCAATTGATAGTACTAATGTGGGTCAGTTTCATATGAGCCACATTGTTGTTCTGTTGTCCAGAAAATGAGTGCTGCTGCAAGTGGTATTTAGTAACCAGGGCTGTGTGCTGAGGTCAAACCACTTAGTGACTCCCAAAGAGTTAGTCACATCTGTGTGGCCTGCTTAGGGCAGTTTGAGAGCTTGGCTTTGGCATCAAAAGCAACAATAGCTTTTGGGGAAGGAGAATGAACCAAGCCGGGGGCTTCCATTGCCCTGAGTGAGGAGGGTGCTGTGCTGTTGCTCAAGCCCCAGTTTCTGCTGTCTTTGTCCATCTTAACCCTTTCTCTCAACCTCTTCCTAAAGCACAGGGCAGAACGTGGCCGCTGGTTCTGATGTTGACAGTGAAGATGCTGCCTTCGGGAGCACTGCAATGATTTACAGCTGCAGTGGGGAGCATGGTGGTGGTTTGCAGTACTTTTGTATGTAGCAGAGAAATGTAGTCCTGGAGAAAACCAGCTCTAATAATATTTGTATTGGGGTTCTTTCTTGAATCATTTGTGCCCATTATATTTGTACGGAGACTTAACCAGTCTTCATCCTGTTTGCCTGTCATTACATGTGTTTGATCAAAGATGGGCATTGTAAAGCTCTTACATTGCTGCTCTTTATCAAGAGTAGGGAACTGCTTTTTGTGAAGTGTGTTGTACGCTCTCACTCCAATTAAAAACAGTTTTAACCTAAGGATGCAAAATGTGACCCAGGGGAGAAGCAGCACTGATTCTGTTGTGAGCACTGTGAGCACCAGCGACACACGTGCTCTCGCAGTGCTGTAGGAGAGTAGGGCTTGAGGACAGAGTGAGCTCTACAAGTGTGCCTCCATTCAGTGCTCTGTAGGCTCTATGTTGAAGCAGTTACTGAGGAAGTGTTGTTCTTATTATTATGTGGATTTCTGCAATTACTGTCCTGGCTGGACACAGGTAAAATATCAAAGAGCTCTTTTAAAATTAAGACCTTAGACCACAGACCAATTTCCCCCCTGCCCCGAGTAGTATTTAACTCACAGGTAATTTAGATCCTGGGTATGAGGTGTTTGCATTTTGCACCACTTAATCACTTTAACACTCTGTACACAAGCAGCTCAAAGGTGAACAGTAAAACACTCCAATTCCTCAGTCACTGTTTGCACATATAGATAGTTCTGGAGCACTTCTAAGGTATGTGGCCAGGCATTTTGACAGTCCCACTGTTGGCCCGTGTTATTTGTTGCCCAAACAAGATGAAAAGTATGGCCCCAAGATACTCCCTGGGATAAAGGTACCCAGGCTAATGAAGCTGGACATGCAGAATACTGGGGTCAAGAAGTAGCTTTCCTTTGGAGGATTTCTATGCTAAGGGTTTTCTGATGGCTTCTGTTGTAATAAAACCCTCATTCAGGAAACTGTATTATCTTCTTCATGCCTCTAAGTAATTTTGGTGGGGTTTTTTTAGTGGGTTTAGTTTGTTGTTTTTTTTTTTTCCATTTCTAAAGAGTCTGGTTGTGTGGCTTAATGGGAAATAGGATGTACCGAGATATCACACATATAGTGGGACATTGAGAGATGTGGAAAGGGAACATGAGTCTTAACTGTTTTCCTGTGTCTGTTGTTATGGCAGTGGGATCCTTTACTGAGTAAACAAACTGTAGTTCAGAAATTTATGGCCTAGCCATATGCATGTTACTTTTCTGAATAATGCCTTCATAAAACCTTAAGACTGTAAGTAGAAATTTTATTATATGCTACGTGGTATATATGGATTTTCAGTAAAGCTGGGGAGTTGACCACTGGTGTCAGCGCAGCATTATTTGGTAATCTACTTTCTTGTCAATTCCTGACAAACAGATGTCTTACCTGTAGTCTTGCAAACTTGTTAGAACATTGTATTCTTAAGAGAAAATAACTGTCTAGAACCCACCCACTTCCCAAATTAAATATCTTTATAGAGGATGTATGGTTCTGTCCAGATGGTTACCTCTGCTGTGGTTTAATACAAAATTATCTGATTTTCTGTTGTGGCCTACAACTAAACTTTCATGAGTGTAACTGACAAAAATTGAACATGATACTCAAAGTGTAAGTATGCTGATTCTATCGTAATGTGTATTTTAAAAGTATGTTCAGAGATGAAATACACATTTGATAAGCAATTTTTAAAAGATTCAAACAAGTTACACTGTGCTTTTTATCAGACAGATGTATTTTCTTTACCACTGAGTCATTTTAATGATTGGTGTATTCAGCTTTGAGGATATTAAAATAGGGAAAAATGTACCTATCACAAAGAAGTACCAAATATTTAGAAAAATAACTAATTACCAGCTTTGAATTGAGACCATTAAATGACAGTCTCAACATCAATAAAAATGCCTCATTTGAAACAGAAACTGCAACTATAAAATATTCATTATTCTGTCATTAAAAGAGAGTTAAAATGTGTCACTCTGATGAAGACTCTTGAATTGTTTTGTTTGTTTGAGTAGGAAGAGAGTTTGCTGGCAGCCCTATGGGCAAATCCATACAGAAATTGTTTAAACACCACATCAATATAGTTTAGTTATGACTAAGCATGCCCCAAATAAGTAAATGAGAGAGAGAAATAGCAGCACAAACATATCCTTGTGTTCTGCACTGGTACTCTCTGTTATTTAATACAGAAACGTGGAGGTTTGCACAAATTAAAAGGAGTACTGGGGGCAATTCAGGCTTTGCAAGTTAGGCTTTTCACTGTATACCACTGATCTGCTTTGAACACCATCCTTTTCAGGGCATCTAAGAGCTTTCAGCAACAGCCAGGACCAGCCTCTCGCTCCTTGTAAACATATGTGTGTTTTGCTTGTTTAATGTATTAAAGTTCACATTGAACATCTAGCTCTGTAGGCATAAGCCTGAGTAGTGACCTTTTAATTTGTGCTTAACCTCATTCATCTTTTTTCTGATTTAAGATTGCTCTTCAGTACTTAATTCAGTTTAATTAGGTTATCCTGCAGATTATTAAGACCTTCCTTAAAGCTGTTGGGCACCCAGTTCTTGCTTCCACTGCCAGGGGTTTCCTCTCATAGGCAATTTGCATGTGGCAGCAGGTTGTGGAGCTGTGAGTGTAGGTTGGCTTTAAACAGGTTATTAACAGTTTTAAGTGGTGTTTAGCCTGGAGACAACTACTTTTCTCTAAAGTGTCAGTAGACAAGCTGTCTTTGGTGGCTTTAGGTTGTTCCAGTCTGGCCAACAATTTACCGAATATAGGTAAGTAATAACAAATAGGCTTCAGGGAACTCATTAATTATCACTCCATAGTATTTGGCCTTCCCACAGTGTGACAGTCTCTGTGCACAGAGGATTTATACTCCAAAGGCTGCAGCAGAACAGCTGTCAAGTCTCCTATTCCTATTTTGCAGGGGTGTTGACCGAGCATCAGTCCCTAGTAATCCAACTGGTATGAGGCTAGTACTCTCCAGCCATTACAGCTTGAGGTTTACAAGCACATCAGGATACCTGCAGCACTGTAACACTGTTAGTGCAAATATAATCCCATCTTTCAATGGGAGTAGAACTTGCTACTTACAGTAAATGACTTTTCCATTAAAACATGTGCCAGTCTGCACACTAATACTTGAAAAAGCTTATGTGTACAGAGCAGGCATTGATTTCACATAAAGCGTCCCTTGGTTCAACATATACTGAGGTTAAAATTGAGACACAACTACTATGGTTATAAAACAGGTTCTTTAATGTTTTCTCTTTCTATAAAATTGGTGTATTTTGTTCCTTAATTTTGTTTGGCCAAATAGCTATTCTGTGAAATTTACTGCTTGAGGTACTGCTATAGTTTTTATCACTTAAAATTCATATCTCAGTTGATATGGGAGTTACACCTAAACAGTTTCTGGAGTATAAAACAAAACAACCCCAAAACATCAATCCCTCACCCCACTAATCAGCAGTAAATCTCTGTTTCAGGCATTTCTAATACATTAACCACAGATAAGTCTAGATGCAGCTGATAAAGTCCTGCGAGGGGAATGGTCCTTTTAAAAATCCCCCTATCAGAAAATATTTTCTCATTTCACATTGTCATTAGTCACACATAAAGATCTCTTTTCATAGGGGTCTGTGAAATTCAGTAAAATTCACAGATTACAGAGTCTAGAGGTCTCTCTGCTGTAAAGCATGGAGTTGACAGTCATATCAATAAATAACAAAAATTGCCCTTGCCCACGTGTTCCTTTGTTAATATTATGTAGTGGTTAGTGACCATGTGATAATTAGCAGATTTTTGCCTAAAGAATTCCTTTGAAAGAGAGACTGTAGGCTGAAAATTCCCTTAGATGTTTTTAAGCAATAAAATGAACGATTGAAAAAGACTTTAAAATGTGCTTTCTTGGCTCTGAATTTGTGTGAGTGTGTTTTTTTCAGTTATTTAACAGAAATCAAGATACACTATCCTGAGTGTAGGGGGTTGGTATATCACAATTTTTACTTTCCATATCACAATATCACACTCTGACAGATTGCAGAGGTTATTCCAGACTCTTCTTCTGCCACCCCCTTGAGCATCAGGAAATAATTTACTTGCAAGGAGAATAACCATTACTCACTGCTCCAGAGGAGCTTTGGGCAATTCTGTGAGCAGTAGAACTGACCAGTGTGGAATCTATTTCTTTGTTTCTTAATTCCAGAATATCACAGACTTCCTCAAAACGAACACCTTGCTGTGCAGACTTTCTTTTTGTGAACCACATGCTTTGAGTTTTCCTTCGTGCTTCCGCAGACCTTGGATGAGACATTTGCAGTGACATGAATGTGAGTGCTCTTGGTGGGATGTATTAGTGACAAATCAGAACTCGAGAGGCACTTCAGCTGCATAATATTGCTTGTGTGAGTAGCCATCTTGATCTGAGCATTTTGTAGATGGATGGATATGGATATATATGTGCTTTCAAGAAGGTCAGTGGGGTCCTTGGAGAAATCTGCACAATTCTGGCTTTACAAACTGAATCCAACTCCTCCTCAGAAGTCAACTGGGATGGGATGCCCACCTCGAGGCATGTCTGCCCTACTCATTGACCTATTTTAAGCGAGGGATTAAGAGATGGACAGTTCATTATGACAGGTGGATTTTGAATGGTGGGTTTGCACTAGACCCTGAGAAAAGTTCTTGCATGAGGTGCAGCATCTTTTGGCTCCCTTACGGGTCAGCAGCCAGTAACATGCATCTCCCATGGGTCACATGATGGGACATGATCTATCAATGGCACCTTCCCACAGAGTCAGTATGTCCCACAGTCCTGGTGACATCCTGCTCATGTGACAGCGTGGCACAGCTGGGGAGTTACTGGCCTGTAGCTAGTGTGGACTTGGTCTCTGCACAGGCAGACGGTCAGGTACCATGTTGCATGTTAAAGTGCTTGTGTGAAGAAAATCCCAAAGCTGCATGCTGTTGAGTGCTTCAGTCCCTGGGCATGGACATACTTGGTGTATGCTCAACATTAGCTGGGACAGCAAACTTATTGCCTAATCTCTTCTTTTTCCTCTCTTGGAAATACTGTTTCTCACTGCTTCACTGGTTGCATTTGTTCACTTCCCCTGTATCTCTGCCACTATGTCTATGTTCAAGAAAGCACCAGGTACTCTTAAAGTTTTAAAGATAATCATAGAGTTATAGCATTAGATCAAAGGAATTGCCTGGAGAGAGGGTGAGACTGAAAATCACCAATAGGAATTGGAGAAACCACTTGACTCAAAAATATGGTACCGGATAAAACCCTCTTCAGCTGGCTATTTCCTGGTCTTGTGTTTCAGCTTTTTTCCTTGCATTGCTTCTGGAGAGCGTGCTGAGTTTCCCTGCCAGGCACACATGTTTAGCTGTTCTCGAAACAAGAATGAAAGAGGGTTTTTTGTCTGAGGGCAGTGCAGCCCGCAGTGTTCAGTAGCCAAGCAGGTGTGCTCTGGTGGGCACCCAGAAAGCGGCAGCTGCTTGGGTGATGTTTGGAAGGAGGAAGGTGTCATGCCCAAAGACCCCTGCAGTTTGTGTCCACAGCTTCAGGCTCTGTCCTTACAGGGGGTGCTGAGGCTTGTCCAAGGGGTGTCTCATTAGGAAGTGCCAAACAGGTTGGCCCAGCCTCGTGCAGGTGCCCAAGTTTATAATAAATATCTTTCAGAAATGCAGCAGTTATTCTGAGAAACATATTTGAATTGTTATGCCTTTGGCATCTGCAGTTTTGCTTACTGAAGCAATTCCAGTGTCATCTACTCAAGGTCGCTGGGGTTTTGTTTTTCATTTTTGTTCTGTAGCTTTCTATATTGTTTCCCTGTCTTGCACTGAATGGAAGTCAATACCACATAACAAGATTAATTCTTTTATATTTTCCTTCCCAGAAAGAGAGATCATAGAAAAATTTTCCATGTGCATCTCTGGTGAGTTTGTTGCCCTGTTTAAAAGGCTCACTGTGGCTCCACAGAGGTGGTGGCCATTGCTGGGCAGGGCCCTGGGTCTGCTGTGAGAAGCCAGGGACACTCTGGAGACCAATGGCTGAGGGGCCACTGCTCCCCATGCTACCCCAGGGTGTGTGGGCTCTACCTGTGGGATTGCAGCAGGGTGGTGACCTGTCACCCGGGCTGGTACTTGGTGGCCAGGGAGACCAGCAGGGTCAGGGGAAGCTGTGGAGCTGGGCAAGGTGAGGAGAGCAGGCAAGGAGATGTTTGCCGAGTTGGAGGAAGCTGTGAGGCAGTCCCCGTGGTGGGGCATGGCAAGTGGTAGCCCTGGTCCCTAGGGAGAAGATTTAAGATTTTAATGCACTTAGTATTTGATGTGGAATGGTGTTGCCTTAATTGTGGAAGAGCAGAGCTGGGTGCTGGAGTGAATTCCTGTGCTTGTGTCCAGCTGTCGTCTTGGGCAGCAGCAGGAGCAGTGTGGGAGGGCAGAAAGCCGTTTGCCGTGCTGCGGGATCCCCCGGTGAGGAGCTGGCCTCTGCCAGCTTTGTGTTACCTTTTCCATCAGTGATAAGAGGGACAAGGTGGCACCACCTGAACCTGCTCCTTCCGTGGCAGCTGTGAACTGCCCTGTCCTGCTTTGCAGCGTGGGGAGAGTGGACCACTGGGAATTCCTGTGCTGAGGCTGCAGAGCAACTGGGGAGCTGCTGCCCCACATGTGCTCTCCTGCCCCGCGGCAAGGTCTGCCTCGCACTGCTAAATCGTGCCATGGCTCCAGGGGCGGGTGATTCCATGCTGCAGCTTGGCTGCCCATTTTGTTCTTGTCGTGTTAAATGTGAGTTTAATTTTAGTTCTTGAGAGTACGTCAGATGGTACTTTCTCTTTATGTGGAGCTTTAACAGCTTGTTCTGGAAAATGATGCAATATTCCTGGGCTTTTTTGCTTCTTCCTCCCCAAAATGAGATGCAGTTGTTCCAGCAGCCTCTGGCAACTGGGAGAGGAACATGCAGGTGTAGTTTGCTTTGCACATGTTCCTGATGTGTGCAGGGGTTGTTTACTGCTCCGCTGAACAAATTGCCAAGTGTCCTTTTGGATGTCTCGAACTGTTTAGCAGAGAAATCAGAAATTATATTGCTAGGACTTTTGTTTTTCACTACATGTGAACTCAGATAAATATTTTGTGAAGGGTCAGTGCCTGCTGTTCCCACAGAAGCTGGGAGGAACGTCCCTTCTGGCATTGTTTCTGCAGAGGTCTGTGTTGTTTCCCAGTCTGGTCAAGGTGAAGGACTTTAAGGGAATATATATTTGCCAATAATCAATCTTCATAATACAGGTCTGCAGACTTTTTTTTTCCCTTTCATATCTGATTTGGGTGAACTGTTTACTTTGGGGTATTTCTATCTTCCCATTACTGTTCCTTTTTTCTTACGTAAAGAAATGCCAGTCTTGGAGAGGTTAGAAACAAATAAATGATACCACATTTCAGAGGCACAGCAGGGGCAATATCTGGTTACAGAGTTTTGCACATAAATTAGGTACTTTCCCTTCTTTTCTGCATCTGTTTTTGGATTTGGAATGATGGTGGCTCTTGCCCTGCCAGAAGGTGGGGAGCAGAGCTGGGAAAGGGGAGGAGCTGGCTGCTCCCAAGGAAGGCTCTCTCCTGTCCTGCAGGCTCCTGCAGCAGCTCTTGTGTTATGGGGGCTGTGAGGCAAAGAGGTGTCTGTTCTCTGTGAAGTCTTTATTTTTTCAGTTTTGCTCGACTGTGTCTTCAGTTAGACAAGAGGAGGACAAGAAAGTGAGCATTGTGGTACTGCAGGCTGGCTCACTGGGGCTGGTCTCAGCTCTTGAAGATGTAGGAGTATACCTGTTAGATAGGAGAGGGGTTGTGCCATGCAGTCCAGTACCTGAGTCTTAAGGAAAAGAAGCACATCAATATTTAAAGTGCTGAAAGAGTCTCACCCTTCATTACTGGTTTGCCATCATCCCCCACCCAAATTCAGTTGAAGTAGCAGGAAGCAGCAGGTGGGGATGAGCTTACTTGCTGTATGGGGCCACTGCTTCTGAAATACCAAGTTTTCATTAAATCATTTAATTTTGAAAAGTTCCTTTTTAATTTGGTTATGAAAAATGATTTAGAGTCTAGAAGCTGGAAGTGAGACCAGATCAGTGACAGGCTGTGGTAATTTAGAATCTGTTCAGGGAAATTTGCAGATTTCTCAGGATTTTCTACAGTTCTAGGGTTTGTTGGTTTGCTTGTGGGGTTTTGGTTTTGTTTTTTTTTTTAAATGACCTTCTTTGAATTTGTGTTAGTCTTCCATAAAGAAATTGCTTATGGAGGATGAGTGGAATAGCAAAGGTCATTTCTGTAGTGAAGATACCTGAAAAAATAGTTTGCGTGTCTCAATTGCTATGTTTTTTATATAAATTTATCTGCTTACCACATACACTCTGCAGCTGTGGACAGATGCTGAAAACATATAAACTGGTAATGACTGGATTGTCAGTGAGAAGGGCTTTATGTACTGGAATTGCAGAAGGTGGAATTACAAAGTTGTGTTGATTCAGAGTGATGATCTTAAATTACCATATCAGCTTTTTATACAGCTTCACAGAAATTAATCATATGCATGAGTGCAGTGGTGATTCTTTTTTTCTGAGTATGGTAGATTAACTATAGTTTTTTGGCCTTGTAATATATTTGCTAACTTCCAGCTGTTCAATATTTGTGACAGTATTCCAAGTTCTCCATTAAGAACATGTGAAACCTTAAAACATATTATAATCTACAACTTTGCAAAGCTTTTTGCAATAGAAGATTTGAAGATCACACTCTCTGCAATTGTTGTCCTTTTTTTTTTTTTACATGGTAACACCCCTCAAACTTATTCTGCTTGAACATTGTTAAGCAAAGAAAGAATTTTATCTTTCTGTTCTATCTCTCTCTGCAGTTATTTTAACTATTTCCCTTACATAGTTACCTATATCTTTATATACCAGTACCCACAACTGAAAGTATGGATGTGTTATCCCAGGAACAAGTAGTAAGGGACTCCTAGCCTGAAGAATTGAGAGTATAAATAAAATAAAGACAGTGATGGTATTTTCTGTAAAATGGGAATTGGGCAGAGACTTGTTAAATGACTTGCTTGAAGTCATACTGTCAGCCTGACAGATTGCAGTTGAGGAGAGTGGCGTTTTACAGTATCTGCTGATTCATTTATTCCTTAGTTAAATGGTCACGCTGATATGTTGGTATCAGTCAGGATATTCTTTGCAAGGCAAGGGGAACTAGAGAAAAAGCAATTCAAATAAGCTCTTGTGAGTACAACCACAGCATGTGTTTGGAGGATGATCCAGCCCTAGCCTGAAGAGACTAATCTGTGAGAAGCTCCAAAACCACACGGAATAAAAGGGATAAGATAGATTCCCCAGCCTGAAACTGTACAGTTGTTGTGCTGACCTAATCAGTAAAGTCAATGTGTCTGTTGATCCCCAGTGATGACAGGGCAGGTGATCCATCTGTCATCCCTTGACATCCCTAACTCCAATAGTAACTGCACTAAACCATCCGTGTTATATTGCAGTGACAGCCAGTGGGACTTGTCCTCATCTATGTGCTGGAACTGGGCTGGGAGCTGGGGCCTGCAGGATCAGCCTCTCACTGTCTTGAAGTACTTGAAAACAGCCTATTGGAGAAGGAAGCCCATAATGTGAGAGATATGTGGTCTGAATCTTTGTTTTGAAATAAATCAACTGAAATTGGTTATTCTGCTATGGAAATCCAGTAGGAGTGATCCAGCACAAGGTCAACTGGCTTGAATGGTTTGTTACTGTGTTGGAAGCTCTATCGTGATGAGTTTGATGGAAAAGCATGGGTACTGCTTTAGAGGTGAAAAGTTCTAGAGGATTTGCTAAATATATTTTAGGGATGAGAGAGGCCTATAGTAAGAATATGATATAATAACTAAACAGGAGTAAAGTAAGTTAATATACAGATGGAAAAAATATTGTACAGCTTAACTGGGACAAGAATGACACCGTTCTGGGGATTTGATAATTAAACCCTTGCTCTGGGGGGGTGGGGTTAAAGAGCTCCCACATCTTTGATACAAGTCCTGTAACATTTATTATAATGTTTCAAAAGTAACATGAGGAGGTGCTATTTTCTCTCTTTTTAAACAAGAAAGAAATTTCTGCCCTCGCATGCTTTTGGTAGACCTGAGAATGGTGTCAAAGTAGTGGCAATGACAGAGGTCTAATTTTTAATTTCCAAGCAGGAGTGTTTGTTCTCAGAGGCTTCCCAGCCTGTTTGGATGAAGAGCAAGCTCTCCAGATGGCCGTGGTCATTTGTTCAGGGGCTGGAAAACAAATTCTCTTCCTTGAATGTTCCAGCCATACTGCAGATATATTAATGTGATTAGGAAGTAGCTCCTTGTTCAGGTCCTTCATTTCCTTTAACACCTTTGATAGAATGCAGACCAAGGCCTGGCTTTCCTGTTCTGCTCTTCTCATCACTGCTATCTGCCACCGAGGCTGCTGTTACTCTACCCCTCAAAACAGCTCATTTTGCTTTCCTTCTGTTCAGTCCAGTTTGACCATTTTGGCTTATACAAAACTCTTGAGGCTTTTTTTCGTTCTCTAAGGAATTTTAAATCTGATCCTGCAGTGTTTTATGCAGTTCATGTTAAAAGTCAGATTAGAAAATCAATGTATTTTGCTATTTTATTTCACCTATCATTAAGCTTTAATTTTACTTTCTGCTGTATTGTTAGAGTTGATATACCCTTCCAAACAGTTTCTTCTGCTCTTAAAGCTCATTTAAAATGAGGTGATCTTTTTTTTTTTTTCCTCCCAAAAAGAAATACTGATGTCATCTTAAAAGTGTGGTATTTATGTATGAATCCCATATTTATACCAGAAATGTGAAAATGTATTGGCTGGCAAAATGTATGTGCTTAACCTAAGGGATACAGCTTCATTTCCTTTTTTAGCTCAGTTTTCCAAGCAGGACCTACTAACTAGCTGCTGGCTCAGTATGAAATATATACGTGTGACATTAAGCATTAGAGCTGGCTGGGTGAATTACTTGTGGTAAAAGACTTATTCATTTGCTCTGGGGAATCTAAGAATCAGAAGGAAAGTGAAAAGAGTGAAATTTCTAAGGAAAAAAAGACAGGTCCCATTTTTGAGCATGTATATCCAGTTGAGGAATAAATTCAGTCTCTGTTATAATCTAATAGCCTTTATCTGTGAAACTCCATTTGGAAAATAAAAGGCAGTTACAGATCAACAGGGAAGAACTGTGGGCACAAGAACTTCATTAAAAAGAAATGCTTGCAACTTTTCCTTTATTGCTTCATGTAAACAACCGTAAGCAGAGCAGTTGTCTGAAGGAAAACAGCCACTCTTGGTGTATTCTTGACTAAATATTAGTAATTCCTTTCCAATCTAATAGGAATCCTGAGAAACTTGGAAATTGTGAAGTTGTCTTATAATATAGAAATTAGAATGAGATTTGAGAGTGAAAATGTGTGATGTAGAAATACCTAGGTGAAAAACAGAACAAATGCAAGAAGCCTGCTACTTTTGTGCACAAAAGAAGCTGAGAACGTTCACAGACACTTGTGCTTAAATTCAAATTTATAAACAGCTTTCTGCCTTTTTTTATTTGCTTGTCTGTCCAGCTATAATTATCCATCCTCCTTTTTCTCCAATTACATGCTGCATAATGTTTAGCAGCTATTCCAAGAAGCAGCTTATTCCTGTGTGACAAGATTTAATTAAACATCCACTGAAATAATTAGTGAGGGTATCTCAAAAGGCTGCTTAAAATCAATGCAGTACTGAGGACCAAATAGAGTTAACACTGTCATCAAGGATCAATGTCACCAAAGAACGTAACTGAAAATGAAACCCCCAGCAACAGTCTAATGAAGAAGCGAACTGAAGCAGTTGTGATTTTCTGCCTCTTGGGTCCTACCTACAAATTGATTTGACATGGAAAATTTCCCCCAGGAAGCTTAAAAATGGTAAATTTCCATTAATTACATAGCAAAGAATGTCTTTGTATATTTTTTAATCCACTAGGAATTATTTTTGGTGGCCTCTACCTCTCATTATCTATGTTTTCTGTTTTGCCAATGCAGATGGGCTAGAGGTTGGTTTGGGTGGTTGTGTTTTCTGTTGCATCATGTAGCTTGAGGCACAGAGAAGGAGCTGAGGAAAGCTATGTGCCTAAAGCATGAGGCTTCTTGAGCACACCAGAAATTGCAGCCTGGTTGCCATAGTTCTGAAGTATCTCAGATCTCAGGAAACTAAGACAGCAGCTTTTCCCAGTCATGTGTAGTCTACCATTTACTTCAAGTAGGATGCTCTTATCCCTTTCTGGGGGAGTAATTTGTATTACGAACCAAATCCCAGCTCTGCCTAGGGACTGTGGCTAGATAAATTTAATCAGTGATTGATTTCTGCAGGAGCTAGATCAAGGTGCCCTATTTGGCAGCACAGGGCGCAGTGCAATTTTGTCTGGCAGCAGTTGTGCGGAGCACGGAGCTGCTCTGGGGGGCCAGCTGTGAGCAGGGAGGCTCCTCAGAGCTGCAGGAGCGAGAAGGGTGTGCTTCCCTCTGCCCTCTGCCCTCAGCTGGAGAGGTCGCTCCAATGGAGATAGCTCTGCAGAAGGAAATGCTCAAAAATCTTCTCCTCTGGTTTGCATTATGGAGCGTTCTTTCTCAGGCATTGACATTTTATGGTTCCTTCTTTTTAAATATCACAATACGCAATTAGCTTCTGGAGTTCATAGCTATACAACTGTGCAGAAGCCATAAGCTTGGCAGGATTTTAAACTGGCCTTTTATATATATGCTGAGACTCTTTAGAGCTGCAATATCAAGCGTGGAAAACATGAGTTTGGCAAATGATGAGAATCTGCAGCGTCTGACCACGAGACAACAGTGTGGTGTGGCTCGTGAGGGAGGACTTCCTTACGGGCGGGAAAACGTGACTGCCTGGAGCTGCCTGCCCTGCCCTGGCCCCTCTGAAACAGCGGCAGTGGGTCAGGGTAAGGCAGGAGCCTGGGCTAGCCTGGCTGGCCAGCGGGTATTTCTGTTAGGGCAGCTCTGATGCTGTGACCTCCTTGTTCCAGTGGTACATTCAGTCTGTTGTGCTCCTGTGCCAGGAGGAGGCTGGGATGGTCGCTGAATTTCTCCAGTATTTCTAACTGGACTCTATTGACCTATGTTGCCTGACGCCAAGGAGTGCGCCCCTGGGTAGAAGCACGATTGAAATATCAAGAGCTACAATGAGGGGAAGGGATTTAGTGGTATGTGTTATGTGTCACAGGTTTGTCATCTCTTTTGAGCTGTGCTGTGCTTGGGTTGAGCTGTGAAGATCTGAATAACTTATTCAGCAAGTTATGCTAACTCTGTATGGCACTGAAACGCTGAGGATTAGTAAATATTTAATAAAAACATTTCTTTGGCAGCCACGTCCTTGCCTGAGTCGCCGAAGCCTCGCGGAATACGCTGAGCAGTCAAATGCAGTGTTCTGTGCCTGCAGGATCAGGATTCCTTCAGTGTTTCTGTTCTGCGGAAAAAGAATTCCTTTAAAGCCTCCTTAAGTATTTCAGCTAAATATTCAAAACCAGGAACAATAAGCTATGTTTGTGATATGTAGATAAGCATGGGGATATGTGTGTTTATATATACATACTGATACAGGTAAATAAAATTGAGGCCAAACTGTAAGCAGTAGAAGAGCTGGGGCTAAGTAGGGTCAAGTACAGTGCAAGCAGCTGTGGTGGAGAGTTACTGCAATCTAATAATGCGTGTTTCCCTGGTGACTTAGCACCTCCAAAGCAAATCAGTGTTGAAAAACAGCTAAAAAGCTGGTTTAGTTTTTTAATTTTGAAGTGGGGATGCAGTAGCAAAAACTTAAGCTTAAAAATGAAAGTTGTAACAAATGACAGTATCAACCAAATGTACTGTTCTCAGTGGAGGTGATTCCATTTGCCTGCTGCAAGGGCACGTGCCCGCTTGGAGCAGCAGGGAATGAACCTTTTCCAGAGCAGAGCAAAATCTCCGTGTGTAGAGCAGAATCCAGCGTGATCTTTATACCTTCCTCAGTGTCTTTGTTTTGAGCATGAGATTTCTGGACATCGTTCTTTGGGTCACTTCCATTTCTATTTCTATTTTTCTGGAGTATACTTAAAAAAGCCAAGGCTAGGTGTTGTTAATTTACAGTGTTAAATATCATGGTGCTTTTTTCCACCTTTTTGAATACTATTGACAAAGACAATCCCCTTTTTATAATAAATAATAGTAAATAGAAGGCTTGAACCTCTGAAATGATTTTGTGTGTCATGCTGTTCCCGTGATGACATTTTAAGGTGCTCTTTCTTAATTACATGTACAAGGAGTGGCAATAGAAAGAAGAATTGCTGCGTTTTGGGAGGTGAAAACCTCAGCCTGTTAAAAAGCCTGTACTGCTGAGAATCCTCACCCACGTTCATAAGTTTTGTGTTCAAGTAGGGGAGGCTGTGGTGTGTGGTTTTTTCTCCGTCCCACAAAAATGAGATCTATTTTTAAAACAAACTTTAAAATATATATCTGAACTAACTCCATTTGATATACCTTATGGCTATAATAAAGTATAATTTTATATGAACAGTCAGTTCTTTAGACATTTTTACGTTTATACACTTAGAATAGTCTTCTATATACTTATTGTCTGATTAATCTGCAGCCTCATACTTGGGAAGAGAAATAAGCCCCTTGAAGTTATTTGGCCTATTTCACTATTTTCAAAATTAATATTCAAGAAGAAATCATACTGTTTGATTTCCAAATAATTGATACACAGGTCGCCTCACGGGTGTCTGACACTTAATGCTCTACAACATGTATAGTAATTGTTGTTCAGTTGAAGACTTTCCCTTTCTATGAATCCAAAGTGCTTTGTAATTGTTTGTTTGTTTTCCTGGACATACTGCTGACATGCTTAGATATAGGATCTAAAATGGGTCTTCTGACAGTAATAATTAGGCAGGCTGGTGACCTGAGATTGACAGGATAATAAAAATGACACCTGTCTAAATGATGGAGGGAAAAGAAGAGGATTTAAAGAAAATTCAGATTTCTGTTCTTACCTATAATTTGGAAAAAATTATGGGAGAATGTTGCAATCGCCTCAGTAATCACACTTAATTGATAGAAGGATACCCACAGGGTAGCTGCTCTTTCATTAGGGTTTGTGCATATAACAAAACCAGTTTCCTAAATTCCCCTTGCATAACTAAATGAATGTATTTGCCATAGCAGGCTTTGAATAACAGTAATGTCCTGGGAGGTTGTCATCACTCCTAGCAACCATAATTATCATCTTCAGAGAACGAAAATGTACTTAACCAGCAAACCATTCTGCTCTGTGAGTGAGCAAGGGAGGTGGCACGTGGGCAATTTATCAGGCTGGGTGAATAACTAAATATTTACAATGAGCTTCTCCCCTTACGCACTGAGGGTTGAGGACTGCTTAGAAAGTCAAGCAGCAGTGAGGTTAGTGGATGGCACTTGCAGACAGTGCCTGAAGTAAGCTTGTGTTTGCTAGGTTTCCTGCTTTGTCAATGTTCTATATAGTGCTCATTTGTAATGTATATTCTTATTTAAGGGAATATTTTTAGGACAGTTAATGCTATACGTGGAAGGGCCTGAAGTATAGGGCCTGTTGTAAAATGAATGCAGTGGTTCAAATTGGGTTTGGTCAACCACAGGATGATGTGCTGGAGCACCCAGGACACCCCTTTTGGTGCAGTTGTTTGTGCCTGCAAATTTCTGAACTGAGCAGCTCCATTATGTAGCTGGGGTTCAAAAGGCTTTGTGTCAATATATAAAAAAGAAGGGTATATGTAATGCAGAAAAGGGGATGTTAGAAGCAGTACTGCCATGCGGAACAAAAAGCACCCTGAACATCTGTGACAATACAATCTGTTTCAAATGAGTTCTTAACAAGATTGGAAATGAAGAGAGTGGAAGTTCAGATCACTTGAAAAGATGTTGAGAGATCACTACGCATCCTGGACAGTGCTTGCCCCACAGTTGGCGTGGGCTCTTGCAGGCTGCAAGATGAGGTGGAAAATTCTTTCACAGCAGAGCTGAGAGATCTCACTTGGTTTCCTACCTTCTCTCTTCGGTCACCTCTGCCTTGTGGTCAGCTGTTTCAGTGAGCTGAGCTGGCAGAAAATTTCCCTGCTCCTTTCCTTCTCCTTCACCCTCTCCATTTTTTTTTCTGTAGCCTAGTGTGCAGGGCTGAGCTCCCATCACCCATGAGAGAGTGAGAGAAGGTGCCAGCACATGTCTACAGGTGGGACTGGAGTCAGGAGCTCCTCAACAAGTGCCTAGACTAGTTTAGGCCTTTCCAGGCAGTCATCTAGAAATACCCTAGTGGATGAAATACTGGACAGATTGATTTGTGGTATTAATAGTAAGAGAGTTCAGAAATCATCGGTGGCAGGAAGGAACTTGTCATGACCCAGACAAGAGTCATGGAAACACCAGGGAAAGATACGTTCAATAAACAACAGGCCAAGGCAGCAGGAAAGGGCTCAGCACCTGAGATGTGTTTCCTCAAGCAAATTTGAAATGTCATATATTGGAAGTATCGGTATCATAAATACCAGGTGTCTGAAGGTATCTATCTTTCAAGATGCTGAGGTTAAAACCCAGTAGAGCGGAAGGAAGAGGAAGGCTTTTCATTCTTATAAAAATATAAATGGACAAAGGCAGAACTGAGTTTATTACTGAATCCAAGAGTGAGCTTTCAGATCTGTATGAGAAAACCTGACAAAGCTGCAGGTGTTATCATAATTCCTCTCAAATACAAATGTCAACAAATTTTAAATTAGTATTTAATAAATCACCAACACCCTCTGAAGTTCTGGACACTTACTTAGCCATTTTTAAAGGGGTAGGTACCCTGAGTCAAACAGCTCTGCTTAGATAGGAGTAGAGGTGTAGGATTTAACTCAGGATGGAAGGATATTGGTGGAGGAAGGATAGAAGAGTTGTTTCTTCCCAGAACCCAGGATGTTTATTGGTGGATCAGAAGATTAACAAAAGTAAATATTCACCCCTGAATTCCCCTTGGCTCAGTTGCTGAGGAGTCGCATTGAATTAGAACAAACTGCTCTGTGTAAATTCAGATTCTGTTTCTTCCCTTTGACTCTAAGTTTGAATTTGCAATTATATTTCTAGTTTACAAGCCATCTTCTTGGAAAAGGAAATCACATGCATAAAATAAGTGTGCAGTTACACTGAAGAGACAATCCTGTGTCACAGTGTTCTTGTGAAGAGGTATAAAATCTATTCTTCTCGGGATGGGAGAAAGGTGAAGTTTGACACTGCGTGGCCACAGCTTGATTTTCCTTTGGCTCATGCCCAGTGTGGAACACCATACCACAAACTTCTGTGGATGTTTTCCCCATCTTCGTGCCGAAGTTGCAGGTTAAGCATGTGTCATGTGAGCAGATCTACCATCCTGCTGCTGTCCAGCCTTTTCCCTGGGTTGGATCTGCAAGCAGGATCCTTTGCTGAGATGATTCAGATGGCTAACATGGCAGAAAACATTGAGTTTTGTGGCCATATTCTGCTGGTTCCATTAATTGAATCATCTCTGCATGGGGGCTGATGAGTACCAGAGCTGGGGCAATGGGGCAGGAGGAAGAGGAGACCCGGGGTGGGGCAGGAAGTGAAGCAGTGGGAGTTCTCTCTCTAGCACTGGTGAGCCATTTAGACTGATAGTGCCAGGACAGCCTCTCATCCCTATGCTGGTACCTTCTGAGATGGGCTAAATCAACAGCTGTTCGATCACCACTTTTCGAGGGACCAACATAAGCTTACACTGGATTTGCTTTGATTCTGAAAGAAAAGTTCTCTTTTTTGTAAGGAAACTTGTTCCTGTTTCCTCCTCAATATATACATGTATAACTATATATATATATATTTCAATGGGGGTAGGGTAAGAAGGAAAACTTCTCATAATGTGATTATACTTTGACGTTTTAATGACTTAACAGAATATTGTCTTTCTTAAGATTCTCCTGTTTGATTAAATGGATAGAGTGAGGTTAGTAGGGCTTGTTTGTGATGACAATTTACTAAACAGCATTATAATTGCATGATAGTATCTATAGCGATTGATATTACTGCTTTATCTGGGGATATAGTTGGTGATGTGCTGTCTTCTTACTCACTTTGTTTCTCCAGGGAGGTTTAAATTTGACTGAAGCTCTGTTTATTTTGCTACTTAAATGCTTTTCCCCAAACAGTTGCTTCCCTGACAATTGTTCTTAGTCATATCCATCATCTGAGGATTTTAGAACATTTGAAACTAAATCTCCTGGTGATTTTCTTTTCTTGTTCTTAATCTGTTTTGGTTTTTTTCCTCTTTCAAGCTGTTGCTATCAATACGGATTTTAATATCTGCCAATTTAGTTTCTTTTCTGCAAGTACCTTACATAATAGCTTACCATAGTGTAAATGCAATGATTTGTTACATTTTTATACTGCTGGAAGTTTACCTGTCTATGACCACAAGTCTGATTAATATTGTTTGTTAAACTAATGTCCTCATGACATAAAGCAAAGAGGCACTAGGAAATGCAAGAGCTCAGTAGCAGTGCTCCAGGCAAGAGGTGATGGTGCACGCACTGGAGAAGGGGAAAGTCTCCCAGGGAATGTACAGGCAGGTCAGCTCACTGAAGTCAGAGTAAGTATTCAGCAGTGCACTTGCAGCTTACAGTGCTTCTGACAGGAACATGTGTGTGATTATGTCTCCAATTCACATCCAGGTTGCAAACCATTAAGGTGTGGGGGACAGACTGGGGGAGGCCTGAAGGCAGTGGGCTGCAGAACGGAATAACCTCAGACCGTAATACGTCAGTATGTGGCATTTGTGCATAAAATGCCCAAGTTGGACATGTAATAGGGCGTATGTCTCAGCAGTCTGTGGCTGATGAAAGAGCCTGGGCATGTTAGAGATGAGTGGGTTAAGTTTTTGAAAGATAGACGGTTGAGATGGGAGCAGTTGAAGACGAAATATGATCAGTTTATACCTCTCTTCAAAAAGTTAGCCATAGGAAAAATATAAATCTTGGAGGATAAGTTAAAGATGACTTAAGGCTGCTGTGAGTGACTTGGTGAGGCTGTGCTCCTAGAACAGCTGCTGCTGCTGAAAACTCGTTTGCTTTTCATACCTCTGGAGTGAATTTTTTCATGATACATTATATCATGTATGATTTTTGTTTTTTTCTTGATAGCTGCTCTTTGAAAGATTTCTTCTGAACCCACATGCCATTGTGCCTGTTGATTGCAGAGATGAGGGGTGGAGGGAGAGGCAAATGACAGCACTGTTTTAGCAAGCAAAACCCAAGTTTTTTAATTTTTTTTTTTACTTAATAAATTGTGTATCATGTGTATCATTATGACTAATGGTCCAAAGAGAGAGAACAAGGTTATTCCTGTTATTTTTCCTGGTCCACTTTTTTACAAATTGTCATTCCCTTTTTGTCCTCTCCATCAGTATTTAGGTTAGTTCAAGAGGGGAAAATATTCACAGGTGAAAAGTGAGACTTCTCAATATTTGTTGGCCCAGATAACAAACATCTGTAAACCAAAGCATTTTAAAGTTGCCATAGGAACTATTTAATCAAAAATGCAACGTGAGTCTTTTGATTTGTTTTAAATGTCTTTAGAGGAGTTCATAATTCAGGGGGGCTCATCCTCGATGATTTCTCAAATCAGTTGATCTTCTGTCCTGTTGGAAGGAGAAGGAGGGAGTCTTTATCTTAAGGAAAAAGTCTGTTTTGTGAGGTTATTCTTTACTAACACCTAGAGACAGGAGCAAGGATGAGGAAACAGCACTCCTGGGCAAATGACATAAGGCATCTGGAAACAGCTGGTGTCTAAACATAATTTAGAGATATGAGATGCTGTGCTAACTGTAATATAGAAAATATGGGGTACCTGAAGGACTGTATGGGATCGGAGGCTGCATATATTGGCAGTGTCACGTAAAAGTGGGAGAGCACATGCTGTCACAGACTTGGAGAAATAGATGGGATAGAAAGTGAGATTATCTTTTTTTTTTTAATGCTGTGGAATGATGTGGACGAAATGCACAGGCTGCTTCTCATTTTCATCGACTAGTTTACCTTTCCATAGCAATAATCCTTTTAGAAATGCTCCGCTGCAGAGCCCCATTTCCAGTATGCAATGGAAATTATAAAATAAAGCTAAGGGGAAGTGCTCTGCTGGGCATGGCTAATGTTTGCCTGGCATCAGTGATAAACAGACAGTTTATGCTGTGTTTATGCATGAAAGTTTTCCTTACAGCTTTGGTTACTTTAAAAAAACTATTCAAAATAGCCTAAAAAGTCCTTTTTCCAGGACTCTGTGGAGAACATCACAGGCTGGTGCTGGAACACATTGTGTGTACTAACTGAAAACTGGAGCTTTGTAAAAACATCTTTTGAAGCAGTGTGGAATTTACCTTTTTTGCTTCTAAGTTCTTCAATTGTTTAAACATCACCTTTATAACAACAGTGCCATTCACTTGGCAGTTTGTCTTTTTATTCCTGATAATAAGCATGTTGGATACAAAAGATAGCCATTCTACATGTGATCATCAAACTTTAGCTGAATTTCAGACAAAGAATTTGGCACATCTCCAGTTAATATATTACAGAGCAGCTCAAGCAGGCATTAGTTGCTTATACGCTTTGTGCTTTGAAGTCTCTGTATCGCTTCTGACGTGTTCAAAAATAACGAGCTATTGTTCCCCCGAACCACAATTTGATATACATCTGAATTGAATATTGCATTATTTTTATATGGGGATGTATCTTCTGGAAGAACAAAGACTAAATAAAGTACAAGAAAGTTTTCTGTGTTTGCAGAAGAGAAAACACCCGCAGTCCCTGCAGGTGGGTTGCATTGCACTGGTTTAGCTGGAGCTTGGTCAGGACACAGCCAAGCTGTCTTCTTTCAGACTGGAAGGGGAGGGTTGGATTTGCATGTCAGGTTCTCCAGGCGGACCTGTGCCTGTGCAGCACTCGTGTGGGTGTATTTACTGAGGGTACAAAAGCCCATCTTGTAGCTTCAGTGCGATGAGTCGTGTGTTTAAGAGTTACTTGGGCATTGGAGAGGCTTGTAATCTTCTAATTGGAATTTCAGTCTTTTGGTTTTTGAGACACTCCTGGTTTTTCTCTCTTCGAATGTTAGAAATTTAATTCCCAATTCAATCCCCCAATCCTCTCAAATTCTTGCATCAATTAAAATTAAAACTATATATTCCATGTCATCTTGAATAAATAAAATGCAGCAAAACCCCACAGATAAAGTTTTGCAAAGCTCTGTTGGGTACAGTAATCCAGACTATAAACCCAGTGAGCAGGACTGAAGAACTGGTACTAGAAATATACCTACTTCTTTTCAGAAAGCATTGGAATATACTTGTTTCTTAAATACTGTAAATGCAATTAACTGCAAAAATAAATGTACCTGATTACTGATCATAAATCCATACTTAATTTATGGGATATTTTAAAGCTGCCCATTTGAAGGATTAGAGGGCAGAAGAAAGAAGTCTTTTTTCTTTATCTTCAAGCCACGTGCAAAGTGTGGTATCCAAGGACTGTTTTTTTGATAAGCTCAATCTGACTTATCTTCCAATTGAAATACATATTGATCTTCCCTTTAAATATATTCTGGGATTCAGATTGCTTTCAGCTGTTCTCTTCTTCAGCTCCTCTTCTGAGTCCCCAACTTCTTTTTGTTTTTAACATGCAGAGCAAGTAATTTGCTTCAAAATATGTATCTTTTCATAACATAAATTCAAGGAGAGGATGAGGAAAGATGTATATGCTTGGATGAGCTAATGAGAAAATGACTCACTTGTGTCTAACATCTCGTATCATATAAAGTATTTGACAGAGAAAAATGGGTTTTGCTTTAAATACTTAGAGCCACCACAATAACTGATCGTATTTTGTAGATTACAGTAGGCTTAAAACAACAATAAACCATGAGCCCTACTGCCTGTTCTGCCTGAAGTTTATAAATATCAAATGCAGCTCGGTAACAAATCCTTGATTTGAGTTTACGTAAAACATACTTTGGTGACATTAAAAATCTTCATTGAAGGAAGAGAGAAGGAATTCAGAACTGTAACCTTATCACCCCCCAGAAAGGGTATTTTCAAGTCACTGGGACACAGCATACAGGCAGATTCATGATCTGCTCTCACAGGTTGCGTTAGAGACCATCATTGCCATTTTTTAATGAAATGAGTGTGATGAACAGGTTTCAAATAAGGCCACATGTTTTGGGTGTTCTTCTGTGTAGGTTCCCCCCTCATTAGACAATGTATGAGGTGAATTTGGTTTCTCCTCTGAGAGGTCGGATTCTCTGACGCGTCTTTAACCCTTTCTTAAATGAAGACATATTGTTGTCCTCAGGGAAGTGTGACCTCTTGTTATTTAGCATTCTAGTGTCCTGTAAAAGGAACTACAGAAAAAAAAAGTAATAGATCAAATCGCATATCTTCTGATACAACATATTGTGTACTAAATCACTTATACTACTTGGTTAACTGAAACTTAATGGAAGTGGAAAATTTCTAAGGCTGAAAAATGGGAGGAAACATCAGTATTCCAGGAAATTTCCGTGCTCATTTTCTTCTTTGCTAAGGTTTTTTTAACCCTGTAACATATGCTGTGTGATATATGCTGTAAAGAAATTTTATGACTATTTTACGGTTAGAAAATAATTTCTTCTAGGTATTTTTAAGGCAAGTTCCCTATGGTTGTGTCTTCATCATGATATGTCTGTCCTGTGCAATGCAAATGTATGGTCCCAGACATATGTATGTGTCCATTTATGAGCTTAGTTTTAATTTGGTGGTCTCATTTCTTCTATCATTTTTGTATGAGAAAATTGCTATAGCATGATCTCGCTTTTTAACCTTAAATTACTTTTCAAACCAATGTAATTCTACTAGGGTAAAAGCTGAAGTAATATTTAGATAAACAGAAATTTGGCTGAGTGTTGTTTTGTTAACCCTTTATTAAGTAATTTAAACTTTATTGAAATCTGCTTTTGTACAAACTTTGTAAGCATTCACAATGCAGGTATACCGGTTTTACTGGACTAGCTTAAATTCAACTTCAGCATATACTGGCTTGTGAAACGTACTGCTTGCTTATTGTACTTGGTAGAAGAAATTATTGGCAAAAAATGCATATTTTAAATCAGTAAAAGTAAAAGTGAATCTGCTTTAGTATTTTAAATTATCAGTTTTATATTTTCAACTTATCCAAATGAACCGAGATTGCTGTGAGTATCTGTGAGCACATGAATGTAGCAGGTAAGAGGTATTTACCATGTTCTTTGCAGAAATAAGGTATTACTGATGTTCTCCAAGTGTGGCTCATTAAAGACATTGTTCGTTACTGTAGGGGTTTTTTTAGGCAAGACTTACTCTGTAAACTAAACTTACTCAACCATCTGTGAGTTCAGAATTTAGTAAATTAAGAGCAGAATAAACAAGAACTGATGGTGAGAGAGCAAATGTTTTGGCATGTACAGAACAAGGATATAACTAATAACTCTTCTAAAGCTGTGGTTTGGGTTTGGTGACATTTAAAATAACGAGCCAGACATCTCTGAATAGTTACATTTTGTAACCTCTGAAGGGTTGGGGAGGACCTTCTGTAATGGTATTTTTATGTAAAATGGAAGTGGTAGCACCATGTTGAAATAAAAGAATGCAGCAAGCTTTTGGTATCAATTTTCTGTGGAGATCCTGCTTGCTGTTTCAGTATTGCACTCTTTACAAGCCTTGCACATTTCTATAGTATCTCTAATGTGCATTAAAAATACATTTAACTTTTGGCATAGGTAATAATTTTTACGTACATTTAATTTCCTATGCAAGAAAGAAGGTGGTACAATTGGAGCTTGCAAATGGGGAGATCAGGGAAAGACTAGAGAAGAATTTGGGTTGGGTTGCTGGCCTTGGCATTTGACCCAGAGTGCTATTTTAAAAGCACTCAGCATCCAGCCCCCTGTTTTCTTCCCTGACAGCTCAGAAATGAAGCCATGTCGAGCATACTGAAAGCAGATCATTCTTATTTGGTGGCAAATTCCAATACTGCGTAACCCTTTCTCCAGACCACCTGCTAGCAAAGCTAATCCACTAAAAGATTCAGTTCCCAGCGTTGCCTGCACATCCCTGATGTCCCACAGTCCCTGATTAGCACCACTGAATTAAATATTGGTCCTCTACACAAAAAGAGGGAGAAGCTTATTATAGCACAATTCCCAGGGGGAACCACGAGGTTCTGATAACCCTCTGCAGCAGCAGCATAAAGATATTTTAACGTACAAAATAGTCCCTTGGGTATGTGTGCAAGCACCACTGCCATTTCTAGCAGGGGTTTATTTGGCTCCACATTGAATGTGCCTGAAGTCCAGTGACAGCTGTGAAGGTTGTGCCTTGGGACAGAAAAGCAACCTGAGACTGGGTCAAGGATCTGTGCTGTTCAGTGGGGCTTTGGAGCTGTTGTAAGGAAAGCAGCGAACCATTTGAAATCTAAATTTTTAACTTGCATTGCAATTGTTCTTTCTTGCCCGTTGTAAATTCAGCACTTGCAGCATCTTTCTGCGCAGGTGGCAGGACCTGCTCTCGCGCCGTGTGCCAAGGGGGACGTGGTACCCCCGTGTGCTGCTTAGGTACTCACACACACATCTGTGGCACTGGGAACGTGTCTGGGAATTCGAGCACGTTTTGGAGATTCAGGAGCTTTGTGAATCAACTACTATTGCACTCTTCTACTGCGGGGAAGCTGGTTTGCCTGTAACTGTGTGTCTTTAAATAAAATTAGCTGAAATTAATTAGGAAGTTCCTCCTTAATTCTTTTGACTGTAATCCCATATCACAGGAGCACTATATTCAATCTGACACAAGGTGCTCACAGGAGAGGCCCAGACATAAATTAACATGTAATCTAAATTACCTTTAACTGCTTGAAAGACTGGCTTATCTAGGCTCGGTTAAAGTCATTGCCGGTGAACTCTTTAAAGTGCTGAGCTTTGCCTGTGATGAAAACTTCTACATAAACATGAAACCTGTGTTTCTTTGGTGCTAATCATTTGCAGTTGAATGCTATGGTTTTGTGGATGCAGTTTAGAAAGGCAGGAGTGCATAGTGTTCCTGAAAAACAGGGTGAGACCCAAAGTTTCATCTGTATGGGTGTCAGGGACTGTGTGTGTTTTCAGAAGAGTGAATCCAGGCTTCCTAATGACATCTGTTCATTTGCTGTGATTGGTGAATGGCTAGATCAATATTAAGGTGATCATTTCCATTTAGAAATAGGAAATTTTGCTGTAAACACATGGAAGGTATGGGAGAAATTTTGGTTGGAGAGCATTTTCTGTTTCCTTTGTGGTAAAAGTCATATAGTGGAACAACTTATATACTGTGCACTGATGCTTAGAAGTAAATCCCACATTTGAGGAGCAAACAAAATTGTTGAAATCAACCTCATATCCATTTGTGATTATAGCAGACCATAGTTAGAAGAAGTGAGACCAGAACAAATAAACCCTTCATAAGGAAAAGTACTCCTCTGAGTGAAATAACTGTACTGAGGTCAAAAGGTCTGCTTTTATATATGGTTATTATTTGTATAGTTATGGTTTTATGCTTCAGTCCTAATAAATTTACATTGCATATTGCTTATAAAGAACACTGTATTGCTGAAAAAGTTGTTACTCTGGTGATACTCAGCTCTAAATGTGACTTGAAATGGAGGCTTTTTGCTGTTTAAATAGTTATTCAGCTGTGAAGCCTTGAGATGTCTCAGTACACGACCTATTGGCATTTTGCCACATTTCATTATGATCAATGGGCTGATTTACAAAGCAAGAATCCTCCATCCCTTTGAGCACTTGGCGATGTGTACTGTGCCTTTGGCTGTGGAAATGTGCTCTGTAACAGATGGACGGATATTACCACTAGACAACTGCATGATGACAAAAAAAAAATTAAAATCCTTCTGCAGAACTGCTCGTGGAGCTTTATGCAATTAGAGGATGTGTTTTGTGTGTGTGCACGTTGGCAGAAACCAACTCCTGCTCGCTTCATCATCCTGTAGCAGTGATGTTCTAGTGGAATGTGCCACTGCTTTGTGTCTGCTGTAAGAAATACTCCGGTGACAACTATGAGAATGTGATTTTTTAATTATTATTTTGTTTTTGTAGTTTGGACGTTCTCAGGTATGCTATACCTTTCCAGAGAGATGATGGTAGATATTCTCCTTTTCCTAAGTCCTGCTACAGTATCATGTAAGAGGTGCATCAGCTCATCCTAGAGTTAAAGTAGGCTGTATTAGGTGATTCTTTTGTGAAGAAGGTGGTTCTTCATGCAGCCCCAGGTATGCTCTCGGTCTGCAGCCGTACTGCAATTGAGCCCGACTCTGATTGCAGGAGAAATTCTGTTTGCTGCAGGTTGAGTATTCAAAGCAACAAACACCAAGTGTAGCTGCTGGCAGGAGGAAAATCATTTAGTGTCCAGGCTGTTTGTTGCTGTTATGTTTTTTTATTACACTAGCATCAGAGACCCTCCCTCCGAATTCAGGGCTTCCTTTTGCCTGGCATTGTACAACGGCAGAAAGGTCTGAGCGCTGCCCTGATGGCTCTGTTGTGTAGATAGATGAGAAACACAAAGGCTTGAAAAAAGTGAGAGCAATGATTTTTGTCACACAGGCAAGTTATAGCAGCCTGAGAGGAGTGTGATTTAAGAAGGTGCCATCGAAAGCTGGACTGTGCTTCCCAGACAGTGCCACAGACCTTTTATATCCTATTTCATAGCCTGGAGCAAGATAAACCTCTGCCAGAGCCTGAGTGGGGTACAGAAATACAGCGTTGCTTAGGAACTGGAATCCTTCTGGTTTCTCTTGTTTGTTTGTCCTTGATAGCAGAACAAAACCCAGTGAGCTGGCTTGCATAGAACGATGTTACAATTACTCGTGAGGCTTCTATTATCATCAGTGCTGCCATAGAGATAAGGCTTTCCACTTTTATTATATTTGTTTTAATCTATTTTCACAGAAATTATGTATGGATGAGGTATTAAATATTACGATTCAAATTCGAGAATGTAGCTGGGTAAATTGCACTGAGGAGTCCTTAATAAGTCTGCTGTCTGCTGAGGTCCTTAAATCTACCAGAGCACTGTAAAAGATGTTGGTGGTGTTGAGAACCAGGTTCAGAGAATCAGCGTGGGAAGAGGCTTCTGTTTTACATGACATCTTAGGAAGAAAGAGATAGTACTGCCTATAAGGGGTCTGCAATTTAATGTTTAATTCTGCTTTTCTTCTACACATTCTTGTTTTGTCTGACATTGGCCTCATCCATCCAAGGGCTAAATACTTGTAAAGCATTTTGCTCCTTTAAGACAAATATTTATTTATTTATATGTTCATTTATTCACCGCCAATTTTCACAGTTCTTATGATGCTTTAGGTGTGTACTGAGACAACTACAACACTCAAATCCCAGAAATTACAGCATGAATTGTTACTAAGTAAGGTTTGCATGATTTCATTCATATAAAATTACTCAGGTGATGTTTGTGGGTTGATTGTAGTTCTCAGTCTAACCATGAGTTAAATGCTTTTTTTGTTGCTTCATTCCTGACTGTTGTAGAAAATAATTGATTACCATCAGTTTTCTGTCATTTGAATTAAAGTGCTGATTTTTACTTTTTTTTTAAAGCCCTAATACACTTGAATTGCTTTTTTTGAAATAGTAGCCTCAGGAAAATTTTAAAGCTAATATTACCATGATCACTAGACCTTGGAAGTTTTCCATCTATCTTACCTGGCTTCTTGCCTTTCACTGTGGCTCTGCTGTAGTTGTTCAAGTGAGTGTGTCATGCCTTCATGTAGATTCAACTTCCTCCTCCCTGTGAGAAGCTAAAACCTGTACCCTAAGACCACTTTGTTCCTGCATGTTCCATCATAGCAGCCTCCTCTTCTCTTTTTGGCTCTATTTTTTATTCAACAATTTTAAAGGTAAATCTAGCATGTTTAGGAGGCCACCACCTTTTTTGATACATTGTCATTTGAACTGGAATTGTTAGGTTTTATGCACAGGCTTTCTGCCGTCTCCTTTGAATTGATTGTATCATTACAGATACTTTCCTTTGCTGGATTTGACCTTTACTCTCTTATTCTATTTAAATGTGCTTCTTTCTGAAAGCAGAAGTATCCAGAGCTATCAATTTGCAGTCTTACCGCCTGCAAAAAATTCCACTTCTTTTGTTCATAAATCTCTGAATATCTCCCACAAATTATGATGCTCGATAGAGACGTGCTCATATCCAGCTGTATTTAGAAGAATTTACTTGCCTCCTTGGAATAAATTGAGAGAAAAATTATTTTTTTCCCTTCTTAGATTTACAGACCCCTTTAGGCTGCGTAAAGTTTTCAGAGAAGCTCATGCCCTTTTAAAGCACTTTTACACCAGCTTATTTGGTCCCATTGCTGTTTGCAATGTGCTAAGTATCATGTGCCATTAACAAGTTCTGCACCTTTTTTCTTAGTGTTGCTGAGGTAAGTCCTCGATGTCAATAACCCCCAGGCCTCTGTGGGTGCTCTCCTGCCCGTGCTGTTCCCTTGTGCACAAAAGTCTCCAGCCTACATTCTAGCCCCACCATGGGAATGGGTTTTTACATAGCGCAGCGTGTTGCTCTGTACTGACCCAGATCAGACAGGAGAAGGAACTGAGGAAAAAACACTTTGAAGAGGCAGAGGAGACACAGGGAGGTATCCTGAAAAGAAATGTACTTTAGAAGAGATCAGAGTAGCCAGTGAAAATGCCAAAGGGCTTCCAGGGCTTGTTTCTGTAGTGAGAGCAAGCAACCCAGGCTGGGCCCAGTGAAGCATGTGAAGGCTTTATGTAGTTTTGCCTTAGAAAGAGGAGAAAACAGCAAAACCTCTAGACCTGTGTGTGTTAAGCATCTATAGAGCTCCCTGCTGTTCTCAATGAGGGACAAAATGTGGTGCGGGCAGAACATATTAAATGAAAAGGTTTTGAAATTACATGGAGTCAAAAATGAATTAATTTCTCCAAATAAGTAGTAGAAAAAGGGAAGAAGCAAACACTGTTAGAGTGAATGGGGAAAGGGCACAGGAAGATGAAAGAGCTGTTTCCAGGGAGCTGTGGATAATCCTTAGTACAAATGAGTGACAGGTGAGTTTGGCTTTCATAACTTGTGAAGCTGGGCTTACTGAGAGCACAGATTTCAGTTACATTGGAAAACTTCTTTTATAACTGAGAAAGCAAAACTACCAGATAACAATCACTGATGGCCTTTTATTCACACACTTAAGAGGAAAAGAAAATACAGCAGTAGTAGAAGAGACTTTTAATAAATCGTAAGTGGGAAGAATATGCTGTGTCAAAGAGGCAATGTAATAGGCACCCCAGAAACAAGGTGCAAAAGATGTGTTTTTGTTACCACCGTGCACAGCATTGCTGAATTTGGGAAATAGGGAACGTTTGGCATAGAATTAGATGGGATGGGCTTTGGTCGGCCTATGGGACTCAAGTTTATTTGTGCCTTTTTCATTTTCTGCCCGTCTCACAATAGAAAATGTTATTGCAAAAGGGAGACATATCTAAAGTTACACAGGGCTTTTTGCAAGCTTTCTCTTTATTTGTGCATTTCTGAAGATATAAGATAGCTTCCCAGATTAGTTATATTCTTGCTCAAGTAAAATTTTGTTTTGTTATTCATAAACAGTCAAAAATATCGAGTTAAAATAAAACACTTTTTAAAACTTTGACAGCTAATTATATAAAAATAATAGGAAGCTTGATGTAATGGAATCACAGAGCAAGAGAAGGAAGCATGCTACCTAGTAAGTAAAGGACAAAATAAAACAGCGTTGGGATCAACTATGTCAACATTGTGGTGCCAAGCAGAGCTGTGCTTCTCTACTGACTTCTGAAGCAGCTCTACCCCTTCATCTGCTGCTAATATCTCTTTCTCAGTGGGGGTTATCATGGATCCCCTATACCCCCAACTCAAATCCTGGAGGTTACCCTCAAGTGCCTGGGGTGCTTTCTCCAAAGGCTCCAGGTGAGGCCATGCTCCTGGCTGTGCTGTAAAGCACAGTTTCTCACATCTTCTTACATTAGCATTAAAATGACCTGTGCAAGGACAGTAGTGGTTTTGGCTTTCATTACTTACACATTGGCAGCACATTCACTTGGCAAACTGTTTTTCAATCACAGTGACTGCCGTGACTCACACCAGTACAACGTAGTATCTCTTAAATATCATAATTCTCAACACATATCAGCTAAGACTGTAAGGAATTGCAGTTCCATGTTACAGATGTGTAAGCAAAGGTGGAATTGTGAACTAACAACTGTTTGGTTGTGGTTCCAGGTGTGTGTTCTGTAGCTGGTCCATTATATAGCCCCTTGGTCTCTAAGAAATGTAACTCAGGCTTTTCCTTTTGCATCTGTTTAACATCTTTTTGCTAACTAAAGCTTCAGAAATACCCTTTGTTTACTTCTAAATAACTCTTAAAGAGAACTTGCTCTATAACCTCAGTATTCTGTCACCCGCTATTTAGGTTTACAATTGACTTGTTCTTGGAAATGTGTCATCTTTGTCATGTCCTCCAGAATGACTGGGCACTGCAGGATGCCACCAGTGCCACTAGAAAGTAACTAAAGGTGCGTATGTGCTGAGAACATCTCACCTAGCGAGACAGAAACTTTGCATCTCTTCTAAACTTAATTCACTGTTCTTTGTCTTTTTGGGCTGTAGGCAGGGAGACTTTGGCAGCTGTTTGCTGTAGTAGTAAATTTGGAAATAATGCAGCGAGCTTCTAGTGGGAAGCTAAGGCTTCTGACAGTCGCCTGAGGCTCTTGCGATCCTCTGGTGCTGCAAATCAACACGACCTCGCAATGCCAGGCTGACACCAGTGTGTCAGAAGCGGGGAGTACCCGACAGACACGCTGTTGTGTGGGATGGGACATCAACCTCTGTTGCTGCCTGCTTCTTCCAGTTGTGACATTATTGTCTGGGGAAATGGGAGAACCATAAATAAGAGAGGTTAAATTTTCCTGTTGAGATAGAAGTTTGGCTTTAAAAAAATTGTAAGTTCAAGGAATGTTTGTGTGCAAGATAGCTGTGTAATTCTGGGACAAACAGTTTTAATTTGTAGCTAATTTGGAGCCTGTGACTGCTTGTAAGCCCTGATTTATGATGCTGAAGTTGTTCTTCTAGTGTGGCTTTGTTTTGGGCTGATAGGTATTTCCATGGTAGCTGTTCTCATATAACATTGTTTCCGTGATTGCTACTGTTCTTGATAATTTCTGGAAATTACTTTTGAACAGACGTGTCTGCTCATGAATCACCTGAGCACTCAGGGTATAAATACCTCTTGGAATCATGAACATGTTAATGTTTTTCTCAGCACAAAATTTTTACATATTCTGAAAGCATGAGGAATTGGTGTTTCCTTGAGTTTAATTTCTTTATCTAAAATGTTTCTACTCTGTAGTTTACACACCCAAGTTTTAGAAATATTTTTGAGAGTATTTTTGGCCAAATGCTGCAAATAATAAACAGATTTAAAGCAGAGAAAGTTGAGAGCAGTATCAGTTTCTCTTGGTCATGAATGTTGATGCTTCAGAGTCAGTGTGCTGCTAGTGCCTTTCACTCACACACATAGTCTTGAGATGAGTCCACCTCATTGTGTTAGCAGTGCTGCCAGCATTGCTGACTCACTGCCAGCCTTTATTAATGAACTAGTTGTGATTTTAATGAGATTTGTGTTTCTGAGGCTTTCAGTGCTCTCTACAACCATCTGGGGCTTCAGAAGTCTTCAAGAGAATGTTTCTATTAATATTCTCAAGTAAAAAGGTATTTTGTGGCAAAGGGGATAAAAGAAATGGGCAAGTGAGGATTTTTCGGTTCGTTCTTTGATCTTTTAAGATGTTTATTTAAAAGAGTGATGTTTCTTGCCATGATCGTATTTGCCCATCAGTCACTCCCCGTAACACACTTTCATTAGAGGTGACAGTCAGCCAACCATAGCTATAATTCTTACCACCCACACAACTGACTTGATGAATCGTGTCCCTTGCTCGGCCTGGCCTCCATTATGGATTGCCTGCACTCACAACTTGTGTGATAGGTTCCCCATGCTTATCTGTAGAGCAGAGATGATGCCAGAGGTTGGAAAAGCCAGTGATCAAACTACAACCTGCAATTTATTTTTCTGTACAAAGAACAGATGCAGAACAAATGGTGAAAAAGGAAAGGCAGGCATTTCCTACAGATGAGTAAAGATGGATTTTCAGAGTGTATCTTCTAAGAATGTAGATCCAAATCGTTACATCTGTTTGTTATTTTATGTGCTATAAATGAGAGAGCTCTTCCTCTGGAAGCAAGTGTAATTCTAGGTGTTGGGAAGTTATTTTTTAGATGATATAATAAATCTTCAGAGATTTGATGCTGAGTTATCCTCTAAATTCTGGGTGAAAAATTGAATGCTTTCAGCTCTTCTTGCAGTCCATGTAAAAATCCTGGTTTTAGCTCCCACTCATGCCCCCCCTAAATTAGTCTCTTTATCTTAGTTATTCAACCTTGAACTGTAACATCAAGACTTACTGTTTCTAAAAACCTAAGAAAGTCACATGCACCAACTTACCTACCATTATCAGGTACCCATCTTGTATTATTTTTGCCTTTCAATAGTTTTCTGTTTGATTTCTGAAGCCCTTAATTCTCAAAACTCTTAAGCACATGTTTTGTTTCACGGTGTGACTTGGTTGCACTGACTTCAGTACAGCTTTGGCTGTAATGAATGCTGAGAATGCTTGCAAGGCATTATATGATCTGGCCCTTTAGCTAGACGTATGGAAAATTAGTGCCTTGCCAGGTGCTAGTCTTTTACAAAATCTTGTGTAGACCTTACAGGAAATCCTACTTCTTCATAATAATTTTTGCTCCATGCATTCCTTTTATTTTTTTCCTTTCATTTTGCCAGGAGCACTGCGTGACTGAGAATGGACAGTGTTTTAAGAAGGCTGGATTGTTGGATAAATTATATTAGAATTGGTTTGGCCATTCCCTTTCAAGAGACAAACCAATATTAAATAGAAATTAAATCAATTCCTTGTATCTCGAGATGTACCTGAGAACAAAGGTATCCTTCAGTGGGAAGAGTTGTATATATGTGGGTAAGCACAGAAGCAATTTCCCATCCGCTCTGCTTCTCAGCATGTAGCACTGTCAGTGACCGCCTGATTCACAGATTTAGAAACAGTTCTCAAGATTACTTATTTAAGAGTAAAATTATATAGCGCTTATCTGAACTATTTATTATTATACACATTATTTTAGAATTCTATGGAGTTTTTAGTCTATTTCTGTAGATATTTCACAAGGAAGAAAGCATTTTTGCCTTCATAGGGTGAAGGTTAAAGTCAGCTGGGCTAGCTACAGTATTGTTTAGTCTATCTGGGGAAAAAAAGGCCGTTTATAGAGTGAATAGTATTGTTCTGCACTTAGGCATTTCTTCAGTGAGACTCTTCCTGAGATTGGTAGTGCTAAAAAGCATTTGTCATCCAGTGTGTGTTTAGTGACCCGTGTGAAATGAGTTTATGTTTTAGGAAAAGATTTTCAAAGCTGTGCTGCTAGAAAATTGTTATTTTCGTCACTATTTGCATTTATAGAAGCAAGAAAGATATTAAGATGTGGCATAGCTAAAATTTTGAGCGTATCAAAGATTTAGAATTGCAAAAGCTACAGAAATACTATATTACTGGAATTTCAGTAAACTTAGTAGAAGTTACTTGTACACTGCATGGTTCACAATATCACTTAGCCATGCCTTAGGTTCATAATCCCCACATTTAGTTCAGGCTGATCAAAGGCTTTGTAATTTCTTGGATAAAGTTGGTTTCAACTGCAGGTTTACAAGAAAACCTTTCCTCACACCTGTTTCAGGTTTTGTTACTGTGCTTTTTACAGGCTTTTGCTATAGCCTTCATGCTTGGGTGCTTGATTGCTCCTGGAGTGGTACCGACTTTCTGCTGAGGCAGACACGGCAAGCTGATGTGTTTTGTTTTACATTTAAAAGCTACTCAGGCAGCCTGAGGTTCACATCCACCCTGAGAAGGGGGGGGGGAGAGGGGAACAGAAAAGCAAGATGGAAGGGGAAAAAAAAATAAATCCAGAAAAAGCATCTGTAAAAAATAGTCTTGTTCAATAAATGCAAATCTGTCTCTGAATAATAGAAGAGTAGATTTTGAAAAGCTTCTAAATAGCTCCCTGTGTTGAGGTCAAGGAAGAAAAGCATCCCATTGACAGTAGAAGACTGATCAATAAGAAGTCCAAATAGGATGGTGCTTTCCATTGTGGTTGTGTTTGACAGCATTAAGTGGTGGTGAGGTTCAGATCATCTCAGTTTAGAAGTCTGTGTTTTCTGTATAGATAAGCAAGAGATGAGCTTCCCACAGGCCCTTAATAGTGAAGATAAATGCCTGATGTTACACAGGTTCTCTATGTTGCACAAAGACAATGTTTTTTTTTGTTTCTGGATCTCAGCATGGCAACATACCCTTGAAAAACTTCTTGCAGTTTAGAAATCACTCCTTGAGGCCTGACTTGCCTTTGCCAAACTATTTTCTGTTGATGTTAGGGAAATAGTTGATGTTAGGGAAATAATCTGATGGTAAAGATAATGTGGTCCTGCTGGCTCAGATCTAACCCTCTCCCTAGCCTTCAGGGTCTTTTACTGCCTCTTGCTAAGATGCTGTCTTTGTCACTTGCAGAACAGACTGCGTTTGGGAAAATGTCGGATTCATTGGAAATGAATTTCAGGGTCATGTATTAAAGGATGTGAGGAAAGTCATGTCTTAAATTCCCAGGTCTGGTAGGGTGTTGCAGAAATTCTTGGTTTCAGTGAGAGTCAATGTGGGTATCTCTGTGTCCGGGAGTACACGCTCCAGGTGCCTGGTGGGAACCGATCCAGTAAGACTCAGGGCAACTTCCACGGCGTGGCAATTGCTGGACAAACCTGTTGTTATAAAGCATTTGATAGGAAAAAGTTACAATTTTTACTATCACTGAAAAAGATTTATGCCAAATGTTTTCTTCATTTCACTTCAAGAAATTCTCTACATTTTCTAAAGAAAAGCAATAAACCACATTCTGACACTTCTCTATTAGTATAAATTGGCAGAACTATAATATTTTCCTGGATGTGTGTTTTCCCCAGATACGGTTAGAGCCTTAGCAGCAGAAATTACAGTAGCCAGCTCAGTTGCATCCCTCTTATTCCTGATTTACAAAGACCTGTTAATCCCAGTTAATCAGTATGCATAGATGTGAAAATAATTGCGTTCTAAGCTTTTTAAATGGGAGCGTCTTCTGGTTGTTTCTCCATAAAATTAGAAGTAACCAAAATTTGCTAAGTAGCTTTGTGTGAGTTGGCATCAAAAATTAGCATGAATAGTGGTGAAATTCAGTTCAGCTCTTCAGTAATCTTTCAGGTGAAGAAAACAAAGTAAAGCAAGTAGAGAAAGAAATACCATTTCACATGGATCTTGGAAACAGAACATTTTGATTTGCATTCATAGTTTGTACTTGTCCAGTTCTTTGTGCTTTCTATAAAAGAAAGGTGCTGATCACATGTTCACCTGGCATCCTGAGGTGTCTAAATAAAAGCAGTGTTGAAGATTGCTGCCCAGACTCCATTCAAATCATCTGTAACTGGTGTCTCTTTTTCTGTTGTCTTGGTCTCAGTGCCTCTTAGTAATATCTCCATGGTTGGCCTTTCTTCACTAGTCCAGCAAAACTTCTTACAGGTTCTCACCATTTTCATTACAGGAGCTTCTGACTTCATGAATGCAGTCTTGCAGTGCATGTTTATATCAAGTGCAGTTCTAAGACAACTTTTTAGGCAGTTTCTTTGAGCCTTGCGCTGTGCTGGATTCTCCTCTTCCTTTGCTTTCTTCCCTCTTTTCCAGCAAACATTGGATACACACCCAGTCCCTCACTCCACCAGGATGTCCCATTCTCTTCAAAGAGATCCTTGCCTCAGTTCAGCCTTTCCCTCCATTCTGTCTCCCCTCTATGTTAGCGTGTGCCACCCATTTGAAAATTTTCCATGTTACCTCTTCCACACAAGGCCATTACACCGTCATGATTAAAATGCCTCGAAATATTTCTGCTGACAAAAATGTGAGAAAATTTGCACTAAGCCCCTAAGCTTTCACAAAGCAGTGACGTTTCTTGATGCCTCGATCTGTTTGTTTCATTTATTTGCTTATTTATTTATTTATTAATGTTTTAATTTCAAGTTATTTGCAAGAAAGAAACATCTTCATTTTTACTTTATCCTATTTTGTAGAGTACCCACCAAACTGTCACACCTGGAGCTCCTTCGCTGTGTTAAAAGCTAAGAATAACTTACAAGTCTTTGAGAGAGAAAAATGAGCAGCTCAGTTTTCATGTCTTTCTCCTCCAAATGTCCTGGCTTTAATTTCAGGTTATTAAAATTCACTCATAGTAATACTAAGTATGGTTAATTCCACAGGAATTAGATTAAGTGTTTTGAGCCTGCAGACCAAGTAAGATTAAATAATACTGCCATGTGCCAATAATTTTTTTGTCTTCCTGAATTCTACTCACAAAGATACTACATTTGAAAATCAAGGCAGTCTCTAGGGTTTCAAGCATATCAATTTGAAAGTATTTTAACTCTGAAAGATGTCAAAAAAATGAGCCTGAAATTATTCTCTGCATTCCATTCTTGTCAAATTAATTCCATTTGAGAAGCTGCATCTGTAGAGTTTCATTAGCATTACTTCCAAACCCAGTTACCACCCCCCTTTCTAGTTCTTGACTGATGGAGTTATTGAATTCCTCACTGGATGAGGTTATCTGGAGCCCTGAGGATAAAATTCTGAGAGAGTTTATTACTGTAATAGAATTTGTATGGATTACTTACCATTGCAAGACTGTTTCTTTGTTATTAATATATATGGTTATGACACCTTATATAAATTTACAAATAAGAACAAAATAATACAGGTCTCTTGTGAAGGGATTTTAATACTCACTCTGCTAAAGCTTTATGTCTTGAAGTACTCCTTCTGTATCTTTTTAGCAAATCTACTAATAGGGTGTTAAATGTGCTGTGTGGCATTTTCACACTCCTGATGGTGACTCTGAGGCTTGGTTTCTGTCTGTATTTGGCATAAACTTTCCTCCTCTCCATCACCTTAGACTGACTCCCCATTGTGTTAGTTCTTCTCATTTATCATTTTTGATATAATACTAGCAGCTTATGTAGCAGGTAAAAACAACTTGTATAGAGAGCCTTAATTGCACATTAAGCTGCCTTCTTTGCTGAGCTGAGGGAACTCAATATAAGGTAAATGTGAATTAAAGTAGTTCTGGCCACGCACAGAATTCATTAGCTGTTTAAAAATCCTAGTATTCTTAGCTAAACTGTTGTGGCTTTGAATGTTGATAAGGTTGCAGGCATAAAATATCTACGTCCAACACTGCTGGGGTGAAGAAAGAATGGTTTACCTGTTCTGTCTTCTAAATTTACCTGGTTTTGCAGAGTCTGGGTTAATGCCCATAAAGAAAAATAAGGATTAACCATCAATATAGAAAAACAGAATATTCTTTGCTCATAAGAGACTGTTTTTGCACTGTTCTCAAGCTTTTCTGGTTTGGCCATCAAACTGAGACCAACCTGTGCCCAGTAACCAGGAACTTGCTGGGAGCAATATTCTGCTGCCCATTAGAAAAACACAGCAGTCTATCAGCAGCAAAGCAAGCACAACACTTTCAGTAGCCAAACTTCTCCACTACGTCACTTGGGTAACTGTATAATACTGATGTACATTTCGAAGCAGTAAAACAGTTTAATAACTCTAAGTTATATTTTGTTTTTCTTAGCTAGGCACATAGGCACCATCTCCTACGCTGTCCCTCCTCCATACTGGTCTGTATTGTGCTGTGTGAAATAGGCCAAGCTGTCATCAAGGGTACCTGGGCTGCCTCCAGGAAGATGATGAATCAATAGGTTAAATTTCATTGATGTTGTGTATTATTCTGAATGACTAAACTTGGCCATATGTTACAGTGGAAGTGTACCTTTTATCTTTGTTTTCCTGGGACTGAGGCTATAAAACTCGAGGCTACATCCTTTACTCAGGCTTACTGTACATTTCTGATTCTATAGTGCTCTAATACCTTGCTGTATGTCACTGTCATCTCAGCTGCAAGACTAATGCAAGAATTCATCTTGGTTGTGTTGCCCTTATATCCTTTGCACAAGACAAAAATATTTACCAGAGTAGAGATAGAAAGAGCAGTTGCTGGGTAATATATGTGAAAAATGATCTATGAATGCAGACCTCGATTGACTGGAAATGAAATACTGTGATAAAAATCCCATTTTTGAAATGTGTGATCGTGCCAAGGAGCGCATTGCCTGCTCTTAGGGTTTTATAGAAGTTGTACAGTTTAAGCTTTACTTTATTTTTTATATACGAACTGGAACATCAAGAAAGTGTACTGCTGCACTTGGAAATACAAAATACACTTATTGTGAGACTACTGCCAAATTATCCAGCTAGACTTCAGTGTATGCACTTTCCAGCACTGTGTTTCTTATGCTGTTCTGGATTAGAAAAGCTTTTAAACAAGGGAGGGAAGGTGTCAATGGATGGCAGATTTGAGGAAATAAAAAAAATCTAAAAATTAAACATGTGATTTGAGTTACTTCAAGCTCATATTGCTTGTAGTAAAAGACTTATTTTTGAGACACTTGATCTTTAATCTGGCAATGAAACAGCTCATGGTAGAGATAAAATACTGCTTAGCTTTTGGGTGTGCCCATTATGCTGAAGGATGGGTACGGTTTAGGAAGCATCACACCAGACTTCCTGAGACTGATACCCATACCAGTTCCCTTCACGTGGACTAAATGTGCCTTTTCTTAAGGTATGCTGAGGTATCCAAAGACTAGATTGTGTGTAAACAGAGACGTGGTATCAATTTGATTTTCTTTGGTCATTCAGACAGGTACAGAGGCACCTCGAAGCAGCAGGGAAACAGCATGAAAAAAGGGAGAAAACATAAAGCAAGAGACAGAGGGAGGAGGACTCGGCTGCGGCCCTTGGGCGTGTGGACAGAGGGCTGTTGCACCAGCGTGAAGGGAAGGTAAGAGAAAACACTGCTCAAGGACAAGGGCTGCTGTGTGTGTGCATGACTGTTAGGATGTTCAGCATGGTATCTCAGAAGGCTTAAACATGCAACAGGTTTTTTATGCCTGTGCTTGCCTGCCTGCTGTGTGGGCTCAGGGCACAATAGATGACCCCAGCTGGGGACTTCTACTCTCTTACATTTTTCTGAAAGTCAGGTTTTGCTCTACGAAGTGTTATTTAATGCACGTACCACCCATGGATCCATCCAGGAGCTGCTAAGGATTTTCAGGAGTTAGCAGTAAAGTGTGCTACAAAGGGAGTCAGGTAGGAGCTCGGGGCTGTCGAAAGTTCAGGCTGGTGCTGTGTGGTGTGGAGAGAGCTTTGTAATTGTACAGAACTGTCTTGGTTAAACCTTAGGGAAGAATGCTTTGATTCCTAGCATAATGCGGGAAGTTTTAGAAGTTTTGCAAACTCTAGTTGTAGGATGTTTGAGGGAACAAAAGCTTTGATGGCTGTGGTTGGTGTCTGGGGACACTTTGCCCTCAAAAGGACTGTGAGAGACCACCCGGAAGCTGTGTGAAAAGCGGGCTCTGCCTTCTTTCCTGCTGGTGTAAAGAGGTTCAAGCCCCTGGGTTTTATTAATTTCTGCCAGAAGTTTAGCATTGCTTCGAGTATAATAAATTATGGGAAAAGTTCCTATCTATGAAAAGACTTTCTGTTGCAAAGCCCTGGACCCTTTAGATCCAGGCTGCCCCAGCCAGAGGAGTGGCTGGGAAATGGCGGTTCTTGCTCCTGAGAAAGGGGAGATTCGTTGAGAGTGACCTTTCAGCCCTTCAGATATTTCATAAATGGGCTCTCCTGAGGTGCTGTTATTTAACTACAGGCATCAGAACTTGTTCTCCTGCTGGCTCCACAGCTCTTGTTCATTGACAGGTTAGAGCAATGAACAAAATTCCTACCAGGCCACAGCTTTGGAAAGGTCACATACACCCTGGCAAAGCCTGTCGCTTGCCTTTCAAGAACAGTAGGAATCATATCTTATCAGTAACTGTGACCAACATATCTACAGGAAATGTTTTGCAGCTTAATATTCTATTGCAGATTAGAGCCACTGGGAAAACTTCTGAAGCAAAACACGAAAGAAACAAAAAAAAAATAATAAAAAGCTCTTTAAGGCTGAAGTCTTTTAGCAATACAGTCTGTCAGCACAGACTCTTCTGGATAATGTGTTGTGGATTGCTGTGGAGTTTTTCTTAATGAAACTCACAAAAAATTATTAATTTTTTTTAAAAACACAACAAAAAACACCTAACAAATTAGGATCCCTCAATCCCTGGAAAAACAAACAAACAAACAAACAAAAACCCACAAAAAAACCGCCCACCAAAATCACAACAACCAAGCCACCTAAAATGTGGGTTTGCATCAGAACTGAGGAATTTTAAATGCAGTGTTTGTCACCTGGGACCCTGCGTTGCCAGCACTGCTGGAGCCAGGAGCAGTGTGCAGCTGCACCAGCTGCCTGTGAAACACTCATGGAAGACTTGGCTTGCTTGCAGCAGGGAGCTGGCTGGCATTCAGGAGGGAGGAAACAGGGTAAGAAAGTTAAAGCATTGCAAAAGGTGACATTTTGAGGTCATATATGTGCTATGGTTGACAGGATCAAAAGTTCTAGTGTCAACTAAACAAGTGCATAATTCTCCCAGGGAGCAGGTTGTATTGTGTGTGTGAACTTAGAATTTCACCTTTTTAAGGTATTGTGGCAAGATACAATCTCTGTGGTAGGAAAAGTCTGTTAGCAGCCCTGGTACTGCATTGAGTAGGATATTTCTATTTTCTATGTGATACTTTTCTATCTGTCATAAATAGGTATGTTCTTAAAAACAGATTCTGTTTCTCATCTGAAAAAGGTACCTGAAAGGAGGTGATGCTGAACTAAATGACACTTATATCTGCATTTGCACTGCACTCTGTGTATGAAATGTGAATGAAAAGAGGAAAGGGGGTTCTCCTGTCTGCTTTGGGTTTTGGCTTTAGCTTGATTTATTTATTTATATGATCCCAAGGCCAGTGTGTGTGAGATGAGATGCTGCCACCAAGGTTACACACATGGAACTCGATGGGAGGCAACAGAAGAGGTTGGTAGCAATGGTGTCCATTGCCAGCTGTAAAGGCCTACACAGCATTTGTGCATTACATCTCACTGCCTATGTTGAAATGCACTTGATTCCTTGTAGTCATTTCTATCTTGATAAAAATGTGCTGTTTTTAAAACCATAGAAAAATTTGAATGGCAGCTTGGTTCTTATGGTAATAAACTGCTGATAGATTTCTCCCATAAAGCAGCTAAACCAGTGTTCTGGAGTGGCCACGTTCAGAGCTCCACAGTGTCTGTGAAACCCTGCCAGGCTGTCTCTCCTCACTGCCATAGCAACACCAAGCCAGAAGCAGGAGCTGTAAACTTTAAAATATGACTTCTCAGCCAGACAGCGTTATCCTGCAGTACTGAAACCTTTCCCTGCATTTCAAGTGTGTGGGAGATTGTTTCCCCAGTCATAAGTCTGACTCTAAATGCTATAGCAACCAAAATTAGGCCATACATCATCCTAATAGTATTCCAAGAATTCTTTGCAGGATCAATTCAGACCATATGAAGTGGTAAGGCTGTGAGCCCAGTCACTAAGAATGGGACCATCATGAATGTATCAGAGGATGAAAGGGACTTGGGGGGCATTTTCTTCTTGTAGAGGTGCATCACGGCTCTGTAACCTTCTGATTTTCCTTGTGATGGACAAAACAGATCAAGCTCCTTCATCTTCCAGCGTAACGCAGCACTGTGTGTAACTAATGGCTGTTAGTTGTGTCGGTAGGAAATCTTACACTGAAAAATGTCAGTGGCAGGAGAGAAGGGGGAGAGTTTAATACATCTGTGTTAGATTAATATAGGCCAAACAGCTCATGATTTGCATTCATGCAAATACCTTGCCTTGTAAATAATGTTTGAAAGAGTAGGATACACCACGCGTTCGCTGGAATGGCAGCTTGACAACTTTTCTGTTAGCTGACAAACATTAAATCAGTACGTGATGTGAGTAAATGAACATTGATTTTATTTATGCACATGCATAGAACGAGTCTTTATTTTATTCATATGACAACAAGGATGACAAAATTTAATGAGAGAAAGTTCACTTCATAAAGAATTATGGATTAGTGGTGGATAAATACAGAAATATGCTACTCATACAGTTGTGACTGGATTGTAAAGAGGCTATTCAAAATGAGAAAAGGCCTCTGGCAATATAGGTTTATCCTCTGCTAGCTCATTGCTACCCTACTCAAGTAGATACCTAGTTGCAGTTTCACCGCTACGGTTATGTTTAAACAAGGAAAGTATCTTGGGTATTTTGTATTGATGAAATTTTGATTTGAAATAAAACAATACTTACAGTATACAGTGTGTATTTTTGATAATAGGCGGCACCCCAAGCTTGGTTTAGGGCTCCTTAGGCTGACTGAGAATGCTATGAAATACTGTGTGCAGGCACAGACAGTGAGACCCCACTTAGAGGTGAAAGGCAGGGACAGGAATGAATGAGCTTGCATTTCTTCCTCTTCTTACAGGCAGAGTGACATTCTGGTTAGTAAGACTTAGTGAAATCTCTCCTGGTATCCAGGTTTCTTGAGGATGGCTGGGGAGTGGAGGGCAGGAGCTGTGTCTTTGCTTTCTCTGTTACCAGTGAAAATGATCAGTTGTTCAGTTGTTTGTCTCAGGAATTTAAATAGCTCACAACTCCAAATATTTACTAAAAAGAGCTAACAATTATAAACATTCCAAAACTAAGATGTACTTTTATTTTGCTTAGAGCAATACCTGGGGAGCATGGCCTTTGGTTCAACAGATGGAGTTAATACTAAAAATGGAGCAAATTATCACAAGTACTAATTGGAGAGCAATCAAAGGCTCTTTGGGTAGAAATAAGGGATAATATAGAAAATCTTTCCCTCTCTCTCCATGACTTAAACACTAGACAGATCAGTCACAGCATGGTCATTGCAACATTAACAGCTAACAAAAAATAACCTGCACTGTGAACAACGTAAGGGAAGAACAAGTGCGAGAACTGCTCAACACATTCTCAAATGCATTCTGTAGGTCCTGACTATCTGGAGTTGCTGGAAGCTGCACGTGGTATCCTCTCTAGCTCTGCTGAGTGAGGGCAAAACTCTCAAGGGAACTGGGTGGGGATGGTGTGCTATCCCCTGCTCCCCAAACAGAGGAGAACAGGGTAGTGGGCAACCAGGAGGAAGCCCTTTTCCCCTCCCTTGTAACTCAAAGTAGTCTTCACAGAGTTGCTGAGAGTGGAGGTGTAGCACCAGTCTCGTCCTCCTCTTCTGCCCCGAGGGAGTGGATATGAGCGGAAAGAGAGCATGTCTCTGTGTGCAGGAGGAGGGAAGGGGGATGCAGAGGGTCACTGACAATGTGGCAGGAACAGTCCAGCTCCTGGGCTGCTGTGAGCCCAGCTGGCCTTTATGGTCTCCAGGATCTTCTTAAGCAATGTGAGTGAAGCTCACTGTGCTGAGGAGAGGGAGAAGTATTTGCCAAAAACTGCTATTGCAGTGAGGATGTGTAAGTATGCTTAATAAGGGTTCTCTGGAAATACACCTTTAAATAAATAGCTGATAGGCAAGACTGCAGAGAGATACGAAGTTAAGGCTAAATTAATCATGCCAGTAGGCTGCTGGGATTACAAAATATTTATGTTCATTGTTAGCATGTGCATCACATTATATGCCATTCATCTCAATATAAATACTGAAGCTCCTGACATGGCATTACTCACCTTGTATAAACTGTCAGAGCATGTCACTGTAAATCATTTATACTGTTGCAACCTCATTAATTAATGGTTAAGTAAAAAAAACCCCAAAACCCAACAGATTTTTATTCCTCAGTGAAGAGCAAAGTTATGTATTAAACCAGTCACAGAGTGATAACCTAATGAAGTTACCTGACTAGTTTTATGTGTTTCTGTAAACATGTACAATCTTTCTTCTAATATCTTCAAAGGTTGGTTTTTTTTTCTTTTTCTATAGTATTTTCATAGTTTAAAATGACATATCCATTATAAAATGAATTAAATTTGTGTACTTAGGTCCTTGGGGAAAATCTCATTTCAGTGGTAACCTTACCCCATGATTCCAGTACTCTTTAGTTGTGGTAGCTGATGAGAAAACCTTTGGGACTGTCCTTCACCAGAAGGCTGTGCTGCTATCCAGTGAGGTCTGGACAGGCTAGAGAGCTGCGTGAAGGTGAACCTCATGAAGTTCAATAAGTACAAGTGTAGAGTCCTGCATATGGGGACGAATAACACCAGGCACCAGTACAGGTTAGGGGTTGCACTGCTGGAAAGCAGCACCACGGAGAAAGACCTTGGAGTCCAAGTGGATAGCAAGTTATCCATGGGACAGCAATGTGCCCTTGCGGCCAGAGAGGCCAATGGCATCCTGGGGTGCATTAAGAAAACTGTGTCCTGCAGTTGTAGGGATGTTCTTCTCCCCCTCTACTCTGCCCTAGTGAGACCACACCTGGAATACTGTGTCCAGTTTTGGGCTCCCCAATTTAAGAGAGACAGGGATTTACTGGAAAGAGTCCAACAGAAAGCTATGAGGATGATTAAGGGACTTGAGCATCTCCCCTATGAAGAGAGACTGAGAGAACTGGGGCTGTTTAGTCTTGAGAGGAGAAGACATTGGAATAGACTGCCCAGGGAGGTGGTGGAGTCACCGTCCCTGGATGTGTTTAAAGAAAGGCTGGATGTGGCACTTAGTGCCATG
>WUAM01000103.1:978118-994946 GCA_024336885.1 Actenoides hombroni | reverse complement strand
CCTCACCAGTGCTGAGTACAGGGGGAGAATCACATCCCTAGTCCTGCTGGCCACACTATTCCTGATACAAGCCAGGACGCCACTGGCCTTCTAGGCCAAGATGAAATGCTGCAGAGACATGCTTACTCTTCAAAACAGCATCACATTTCAAACAGTAAATGTTTGGTTTAGATTCTGGATCAGTGGTAGCTCAGGAAGATGTGTCTTCAAAGGTGCAAGGCAAAGAGTCTGGTATTCACAGCTGAAGTACTCTTTTAAGAGTTTTGCTTGACTTCAACTAAAAAAGCTATATTTCAACAAACGTCTCTCTTGGAGGAAAAAAGAAGCAGTCTTTAGCTGAAATTATTTGTGTAAGTGAGCATAAGCAAGAATGCAGCTGCTGAGGAAAATTTCCTCCTCCCCTCTTACCTAGCAAGAGGATTCTTGCCAAGCTGAATAACTAACCATCAGGGGATCTGATCAATAAGGCTTTTGCCTACCAGGAAAGTAGAAGACTAAACACAAACTGTTTATTGTGTGATTACAAAAGGAAATGGGTGTTGAACTTCACATTAAGAGCTGCTTGGGGAAGAGAGCCCCATTGTGCTAGGGCACTGTACAAACATATGGGGAAGGATAGTGCTTGCTTTGAAATGTTTATCCTCTCACAAGGAGCCAAGGGGATGGAAATATGCTTTGAGAGTTTAGTCTTCAAAAACCTAACATGCCAACCATGTAATCAAACACCCACCGGGTTATTCATTGATTCTTAGTCATTCACAGTTGACTCTCAATGCCAAACAAACTTATTTTCATTGTATCCCTTCATTTGTATTCACGGACATTAGACTGGCGTCTGTGAAAGGGAGATAAATGTGCAAGCTGGTATTGTGCTACCGGCCATCCTGCTCTCCAGATTGTGTGCCTGCTGACATGGTGGCCGTGAGGAACCTTCCAGTCCATCGGTGAGGACGCAGCCTGAGCAGCACTGCCTGCCATTTACTGCATTCAGATTGTTGACACATCACAAATGCCTCCTGACGTACATCAGAGAAGTTAATTTTCACTTCGGTACTAAAACTGTTTTGCTGTGTTGGTAATGTGATGACAGTAGGTAGTAGCCCATATTTTTCCTCTGTAGAAGTCAGGTAGAAAAAAAATGTCATCAGTGTGGGGCTTTTTAGTATTCTTTTTCTGTTCTTTTCCCAAGTCCATGAATTACATGGATGTAAAATGAATGTAAAATAAAGTAGAAAATGGAGGAAATATCTGCTGTATAGATAGAGACAATAGAGGAAGACAAAGGAAGTAGTGAAAGAAGAATAATAACAGTTGCTACCCAGAGAAAGTTTGGTTGGTTGTTTTGGGGACAGGAGAGTTTCATCAGGCAATGGCTGACTTGACCTTGGCTATCACCTCTTTCAAAAGAGAGTGAAAAGGCAGAAGAAAATGGAAATGTTTACAATAAATGAATATAGCTACCACACTCATAAGAAGAAAAGATACAATATCTTTTCAGCTCACTAGATCACTCCCCCAGGGAATGGATTATTTAGTCTGGATGTTTTTTTGTTTGGTTTGGTTGTTTTGGTTTTTGTTTGTTTGTTTTGAGTGTTATGCCTTTCTCTCTGGCAAGAAGTGGGCATTTACAGAAAAATATTTTGCAGTGAGCTGAATGTTACAAGGTCTATAAGCAGAGGATATAAAGATTAAAAAGTTGAGAGAAGTTTGGTGTTTTGGAACATGAAACATATGCGAGTTGTTACTTGCACATGCCTTTTTACATTGTCTAGCTCAGTGTAAGACATACAATAATATTTGGCCATGATTTATATTATTCTCCATATTTACTTCTGCTAAATAAAGGAACTTGGTACAGCTTAGAGTTCAAGTCACCATCAAAGCCTGTAATGGTGTTTACTAAGGATGGCAGATTACAGATGAAGAGTGAAACACCTTATTTTAACATTTCCAGCTGTTCTGAACTAGTTCTTTGTATTGCATCCCAAGTTTTGGAACAAGATCTGGCAGCCTAGTAAGCAATGAGTTGGTTTCTTTTGTTAAGGTACTGCAAGTCACCTCTATAGAGCAAAAATACATCTGGAATAGCATCTTTGTTTTGGATCTTTACATTTCTTTTTACAGTAAGGCTCAGCTTTCTGGCAGACTTCTTCCTGAAGTCACTGCACAGAGCCTTTTGGATGGGACTCAAAGGAATCCTCACATTTTACCTGACAAGTCCATGGCATAACTTTCCATTTAGTTTGTGTGGATTTTTCAAAATATCTTTGGAGGACTGGAATTTTTGAGAGGCAAACTGACCGTACGAGAACATAACAAAGAACAGAAGGGCAAACAGTTTGCAAAGTGGTGCTTAGTGCCTTATGCTGCATATTTTTATGAAGTTGTGTAGAGTTTTGTGATCTTCTGCTTTCCACACAAATAGTCTGCTGAAGGGAGATGTGGCTGCAGAACTCCTGCAGTTGTTGGAAGTTAAACTAAGCTATTCAGTGGAAGATGGTAAGAAATTGCCCAAGGAGGGCTCAGATTTTAGTCTAGATTATTTTAACTCCTGGTGTACTGGGAAGTTTGCTATAGTCATCAAAAAGCCAACAGCAAAATACCAAAGGCGAGTAGGCTCCGTTGGGACACGGTTTGTGATACTGCCCTGGTGTAATTCCTGCACGGAATGTGCATTGCGATGTGATGTAAAGGAGCGCTTCTTCCTCCTAGGAGAGAATAACAGCTGCCTTCCAAGCATGCCAGCATTTCGGACAGTGTTGTACTGACAATGGCAGTGGTATGTCTGCCTCAGTGATGAAGTGGATTTCCCGAGTCTTTGTACTGGAAGGTTTGGCCAAATGCTGTGCTAGTGACAGGCCTAAACGGGTTCTTTGTTACTTCTGGATATTAAGAAGAAATAGAGGCAAGGTACAAGGCAAGTCTTAGCTGAAGAATGTGTGTATGTATGTCTTAATTTTCACATGAGATGCCGAAGTCATTAGTTAAGTTGTGTGTAGTTTAATGCCACCAATACTCTTGTATAAGCTTTATTACTTTAAAAGAAGCCTGTTCCCCAAAGCAGTATTTGATGCGGGAAGATGTTTCTATGTGCTTCTGTGAATGCCTTCCAGAAAAGTTGTGCCTCTGCTGTCACCACTGCAAATGACCTTGACTTTCCATTCAGTGTGTTCTGGCTACTCGCTGTGGGACAGGTAAAGGCTGGGCTGTGTCTGAGAGCTGGGAGCTCCCGCTGGGTGGGATGTGGCTCACTACTTCTCACCAAGTTTGTGTATGGCTCCATCCCTTTCTGGACCGGACTGTTTCTGATGGGCACATGGACGCCCAAGCGAGCCCTCAGCACAGCTCTGTTTTGCGTATTGTTGAGTAGTGTTCATAAATCCACATCAAGCCTGATGTCTGCAGTTGGGAACAGGACATTTTTGCCTGCCTTCGTGCATAGCTTTGCTGCTTGGAAGAGGCAATGCTGTTACAGATGGCATGGGGGGGATAGGGAACCACTAGTGCACTGGTAACAACTGCTTTGTTCCCCAACTTTTTGTCTGCTGAGTGATTTCACAGTGAGACCAAGTTATTCTCTTGACAGGGTTATTTATACACTGTGTGACTCACCTGCCTTCTGAGGGATGGCACTTGTCTGCCTGACAAAAAAACTTTGTGGTGCCACTCATGTGTTGTTTCTTCCTTAACGTGTTTATCCCATGATGTTAGATCAGTGGTGGAAGTGCTATAAGCACCAAAACAGTGATGAAACAAACAAAGAAAAAAAGTGTGGAAATTGCTTTTTGTTAATCATAACCTGAAGAAATTGACAAAATTGATTTGCTGTCTGTATTTTCCTTCTTTGTGCCAATAACAAAAGGCATTGTACTGCAGGAGGATTAAAAATAGGGACTCTGTTTCCTCTTGAGCCTCAACTTCATTTTACATCTGCAGAGTTTTTGTCTCTGTACAGTAATTTCAATGGCTGCTGTGAAACAGTTCCTAATTTATAACAACAATGAAAAATCAGGATCAGCCCTTCCTTTGTTGCCATGCATTCTGAAACTCGTTTCTTTTGTGTGAGGCACAGGTACATCTTAATGAGATGCTCCTTGGCTTTTTACAGGGGCTGTTTGCTCAAGCAGGCAAGATTGTAGCTTGGAAGAACACTTCCATTGTTCTTGGTTGAACCTGGATCTATAAGCCTTTGTGTTACCTTGTGTCATCCCAGGTCTGCTTGGCTATGTTTATGTCTTTCTCCCCATTGATGGGATGTTCTTTTGCTGCTTGCTTTCATTTGTATGCAGTAAGGCTGTCTGCCCTTGTTTTCCTTTCTAATTTTTTTCTTGTTGTTGTTGGGAGAGTATTCCTCCTCATATCCTGTAGTCTTTTTTATTCCGTATCAGTAATTGTTCTGCATTTCCTTGAGGCACTGAACCATTCCGGTGGTGGGAGATAATCTTTTCTTCTGCACAGTGAGTTATGTGTATGAAAAGCCAGAGTATGTGGATTGGGTTTTAACCTTCACTTCTATTGGTTTTCACCTTTTTCAATCTTCTCTTCACACTGTCTTTTTTAACCTAGTTTCTAGTGGTTTTGTGTTGCTGGCTTTGTTTTAGCTGTGAGATAGCTGAAGCTTAGCTGTATCAGATGTTTGCATACTTGTTCCCTTAATCCAACCAAATTCATCTTTATGAGTTCAAAATCATCTTTATTCATATTGTCCTTGGTTTTAATTTAAAATAGAAATCCCTTACCAATGTAGCAGTGCATTCAAACAAGAAATCAGAATACTTACAAACTGATTATTTTGATGGTATAAGGTGCTCATGTACAAGTGCTCGGAGCCTCTGGGCTATAATACTCGATACTGGGAGGGAAAAGAGCCCTGCAAAATCATAGTGGGTGCTGAGGATATGTTCATATTTCATACAGGTAAAAATACCAGTCTCTTTGTTCTTAAACTCAGTTATGTGGAGACAGTGTATTTATAAAGCAGATCCCTTGGTGAGGAGGAGCTAATGGCTGGTTGGGGGTGCTCTTTTTCTTCAAGCTTCTCCCTAGCACTGTTCTGCTGCAGGTTCTTTCTGCGGACTGAATACAAATAATCACTGATGTGATGAAAAGAGAATATGTAAGAGAGGAAATTCTGTGCCCAGGGTGACAGAATATATAGGCAAATGATGGAGTTACGTCCCATAGTTGGGACTGAAGTTCCTTTCTTACCCTTTATTTTACCTTTGACTTGGGTAAATACCGTATGTGTGGAAGGAGGTTTCCTCTGCCGCATGGGAAATGCTGAGAAACGTGCTTCTCTCTTTTCTGGATTTGGTGTGCTGACCGTGCATTGTGTTCTTGAGAAGGACGTTTCCTTCTCGTGATGACAACACAGGTTCCAGGATGTTTAGCTTCTGGGCGTGGCTGAAGGCAGCACCTAAAGCCAAGAAGATCAGAAGGGGCATTTTACTTGGGCTATGTTAGTGTGAAAAAGTCAAGCTAATTCTAATGTTTCACAGGTGGAAAACCACAAAATACTTGGCAGGCTGAAAGCTCAATATGATTTCAGTTACACAGACACTAATGTCAAATAAGCAATTATAAAGAAGTCAAACTTCTCCTGTAAATTTGTAACACAGTAGAAGAACATTATGCATAATTACGTTACACATCATTTTAAGGATGAAGCTCATATTCCAGGCTCCATTAGCTTTCAGAGTCTTTGTAATATATCTGTTGAACACATCCTAAAAAGTTAGAGACAAGATTATCATTGATTTTTATTCACAGCAAGAGGTTTAGTTGACAATTGATGATACAGTTTCAGTTCTGCTTCTTTAAATACCTGTTGTCTTAAATGTTGGCATCTTTATCCACGAGACCCTTGCATGACACTGGTCATGATCCTGGGTATATGTTTTGACCCAGTTAAAATTCTCTGTTGGCAATGATGTGTGGGTGCTAAAGTAAAGAGCTGCAGTGACTCAGCTGCTGCTTCTCTGAGGTGCCTGCTCTGCCCTGTTGCCAGAGGTTACACAGCCTGGGTAGCAGAGATGCTGGAGGCAAATCTGTGATCCTACCTTGCTCCTGCAATTCGTAGCCTGACATTTTAATGTAAATGGCAGTTTAAATATCCTGTGCCATGAATTGGAGTGACTGAGGAATGGGCCCGTAGGAAAGTTATCTGAATGTGATAGTAGTTTAAAATTCATTAAGTCTTCTGGAACCTCATTTTTGCCTTTCTTCTGGCAACTTCAGACCACACACAGAGCTTGTTCTGTCCTAACTGCACTAAATGTGCTCTGTTTCTACACACGTAATGCTTACTGTCTGTAGCTGGAAACTTGCCCTGTAGGTGTGGCTATCTCAGAGACATTGTGAAGGGGGGGGAGTGAAGATGATGACCCTGGGAAAAGAAGACTAAAAGATCAGCTAGGCACTGTGGGTGTGGGTTTAGTGTCTGCAGAAGGGTTTTTTTAAATTTTATTTTAAGAATTTAGCAAGCAGTAGTTAATGTTACTCCCTCCTGGGGACATGCATTTTGCCACTTTCCCCACTAACACTTGCTGAATGGGAAAAAGTGGAACTGTGTGATGGAAATATCTGTTCTCTTGTAAATCGGGCTGTTATTCTCAGCAAGTCTGCTGTCAGATTACATATAAGGTTATTGTTCTGTATAAGAAAAAGCTGCTCAGATATGTGGTCTCAACTGACTCAGGCTTCAAGCTGGAAAGTTTTTCATACTGTTTGGAGATGGGGATGATGGCTCTCTCTGTTTCCCAGTATACAGTGGTCCTTAAGGTAATAGTATTTCCATCAGACATGTAAATTCTAAACCAGGAAGAGTCTTATTTCTGGAGTAGTGTTAAATGCACATGGTGCTGTGCTGAATCAATAGAATTAATCAATTCTTTCTATCTGTTTTGTTCTCTAATCTCTGTTCTTCTGAATTGTTTTGCTAAGGCTCACTGTTTCAATTTAAGTGTGCAGTTCTGGGTTAGAAATGGGGCTGTCTGTGCTCTCATCAGCTTTTTGGCTTTTGAAAACTAAAGGTCTTTGATAATGTTCTCTTTTTATGACTATTTCTTAATATGAAGAACATGATATAGATTGCTGGCAGAGTTAACTTTCTTCTGAAATGTGGTTCAGAGGCAGAAATTCAGTTCTGAAAGCAGAGGCACTGATAGGAAAATGTGTACATTCAGGGTAGAAAAATGACTAATCTGATTGCAATACAAAATTATGGTTTAATGAGAGACATTCTACAAATGTAGTATGATAGAAAACAAATTGCTGCATAGAGAACTAGTGATTCTGCTTACTATTATAGAGGTGTACACTCAGTTTTCAAATAAAGTCATGACCAACTTACAGAAGACATAACACACACAGCTAGAATAACACAGTACAAATTGCCTCATCATCATGGATTGATCTGTTCAGTGAAATTAGCCATTGACCTGTCTCCATTACAGTGTAGTACAGGCAGGTGATAATGTGAGATACACGGTATCATGATGCTTTCTAGTGCTGTATCATATGAATAATTTTGGTATTGTTGCAATACTGATTTTGTCAATCCATGCTGTGAGTACTGGCCTGATCTTTTCCCCTCTATTGTCTCAATCAGACTGTAGAGGAACCACAGTCATTTGCAGGGATATGATTCAATAGCAGCAAAAGCACGTTCTCCATTTGCTTTGTGCCGACAAGCTGTGTAAGTATTTCCCTGTAACAGGCTGCATATTGACCCTTTTAAAATGCTTTTGTACAAGTATACTCATTATCAGCCACTGTCAAAGAAACAAATGCTTTCTCTCCTCTCTGAGATGAAGTGCTCTGAATGACAAACACAAGAGAAATGATACAGTAATTTGCTGATTTAAGGTGTGGGAAGTTGATTCACACTTTTACGGAAACAGCAATGATGCCAGTCCACCAATAGAAGATTTTTAGACCTCAGATAAATAGAGATGCTTTTGACTGTATTTTGAAGCAGTGTTTCTTGACTAGAGATACAGGATGAATACCTATTTCATGTAGGCCTTGTTACTGAAAGTCAGTAGTTACATATACAGTGTGTCTACAGTATTGGAAATGCCTCTTTCTTCTGAAGACTGGCAAATTCACAGGTCCTGCTGATGACCACTATCCTGTAATGGGAACAACTGCTGACAATATGACACTAGGCTGTTAAATGCTTCCTACTCACATTGTCTTCTGCAAAAAAATTAGATGTATTTAGCAAATGTCACTTTGACTCATCCGATTTATCTTTTTTTGACTCCTTTATTAATATTTTGTCACTTTTGGACTTGTGGACCAACCCTCTTAACAGCGCTTGGGATTCTCCTGGAAGCTCATTCTTCAAGTGTAGTACTCACAGGAGTCATGTTTGTAGGGGTGCACCAAGACTGGGAGCTGTTGAGTTACATGCTTCAACCTGCTCTCCCAGACAGGGTACAATGTTGTAAGAGGATTAATTCAGAAGGAAGTGGAGACTGAGAAGAAACAAAATGTCCTTTCCTGTGCAGCAGCTCTCTGGCTTTGCTGTTGGGCTTACAGGAGAATGTAAGGAAGGGCTTCAATGCTCAGTTTCTGCAGGCGCAAAGCATAGCTTTTGGAAACGTCAGGCACTTGCTCCTGACTGATGCTCTGTGCGCTAAATGTTGCAGTGGTCCAGGCAGGCAGCCTCTGGAGTCTGCTTCCCTTTGAGTATCTGTGACCACAGTAAAGATCCCTCCCAGACACAGTGCTTTATTGTACACAAGCGGAAGTGTTTATTTCTGCAAGAGTTGAACACTTGATAGAAAGTGTTTTCTCCATTTCAGATAATGCAGAGATAATAGTTCACTCACATCTTAAAACTGCCCTTAAGGAAAGGTATAAATCAATATTATTTCAGGCAGAATAAAAGGTAGAATGCATTAATAGAATAATAATGATAGAAGCACTGAAAGAGTGTCTTATTCCATGAGATTCCTTTGTTGCAGCAAGACAGGAATTGTGTATGATCAAGTCATTAACTACTTGTTGTTTCTGTAAGGCTGTCTTTGTGCCCGTGTGCTTTTGTGCAGAGTCCCCTCCTGCTGAGCCACGCCGATAGTGGCCACGCTGCTCAGTTGGGCTGTGCAGGTCCTGGTCCTGTGTCCTGCACACAAGCTCACGAGAGCTGGGGCTGAGCTGCCGAGCACTCGCTGTGCTGCTGTGGATGGCTGTGTCTGCACCGTGGGTCTGCATCGGAGACTGAACTGTGGCAGCTACCCTAGGTACAGCCAAGCTCTGCCGAAGTCTGTTACCACAATGTGTTATCTGGAGTAAGAATCTATATATGCTACTTAGTGCATGGTGAAGAGCTAAAAGACCAAAAGATTCTCAAGCTTGCCATAAATTACATCTCAAAGTCTTTCTGCCCACTGAATTTTGTGTTCAAGAGCTGTAAAGTAATGACAGAAGAACTTTCAGTACGGATAGCTCTGCTAATTGAGCTAATGAAACCTTCCCAAGAAAATGACTGATAAAAGCACAACAGTATTGGATTTCTGTTGGCTCCTAGAACAAAATTCAAAGAGAAAAGCTTGGTTTTTCTTTCCTGGGAAATATATTCATTCACATCTCTGTGTTTTCCCATTCTTAATCCTGTACTTAAAATAATAACACCAGGAGATGTAGGAAAATGTGGTTTTACCATTGAAATTCTGAACTGCTTTTTGGAACAGTGCTAGGCAATCTAGTTCCAAGCACATCAGCCAGTAGTTTCAAACTTTAGATGTCTGTGTTCCTAAACGTTTGTTGGTCAGATGAAGAAGGGTCTTGACAGTTTGACATAGGAGTAGAGAAGATTAAAAGATAAAACATGTAAGTGGTTTAGCCATTGGAGCTATCACATCTGCCTTGAAGGTGATGGGTCTGGACTCTCCCAGGGCAGGAGAGGGAACAGAGCTGCAGGCAAGGGAGAGCGAACTCCTCAGCAAGAGCACGTTGCTGGTGTTCTGTAAGCAGAGAGCTCGATTTTTCTCAGTTGGAACACTTCATGATGACCTGTGTACACAGTGCTGCCACTCAGCTGGTCTTTCTGCTTGCGTATTGTTAATCCAGATTAATTGCTGCTCTTTCCTAAATGCTCTGGCTCAGTTTTGTGACCTAATGCTGACACTGGGCGAAATGGAAGGGACTGGTGGGTTTGTTGTCACTGTGTTGGTGCTTTATAGCATGAACAATCCTCTTGTTCCTCTGTTCTGAATTTTCTGAGGACAAGCTTTCAGCTGTTGGGATTGCTTTATCAGTCTGGCCAGGCCACAGCTCCCAAGCAGAAGGACTTCCTGGGGTGCTGGAGCACTCACCCTCCTGAGCAGATGCTGCAGCAGCGTGGTGTAGGACAAGCTCCAGCAGCAGATGCACACACAGGGGATGAGCTTGGGGTGCAGGTGGCAATGGGAGTGGGGAAACCAGATTGCTACCAGGCAGACAAGGTCTGTAGGGACCAAAAGAGACATGTCAACCTGGAGAGCTATGCGTTGGAAAACAAAGCTGGAAGGAAGGACAATTTTCCAAGGCCACAACGAGTGGGGAGGGAGGCAGGATTTGTTTTCAAATCAGAAGATTTGTATTTTCTGTGTGAAGACTTACGTCGTGCTTGTTTAGAATTTTGTGTTCTAATTAAACAGCTCTGGAGAGTAAAGCCTTTGTACGCTTTTGGCGCGGTCTCCCTGAGGGCTGCTCCCCTGCGGCGAGTGCCCTGGTGAGCACTGCCCTCCTGGCTGGCTCCAGGGCTGCCTGCCAGGCTGCCCCTGTCCTCTCGCTGTCTTCCCAGATCCCCTCCTGCATCCTCAGAGTATCTGTTCCTAATCTTTCTCACAGGAGTGATGTGTGGAAAGTATTGCTAGACCCTGCCATGCCCCTTGCACTGTGCCCTTGGCATTTTGAGACCAGGATGTATGGACATGCCCAGCCTGTTGCAATTTTCCGAGTGGACAGCAGGTCCTGGCCTTTTCTTCAGGAAACCCCAGCGCTATTCTGCCAGGGTTTAGTCCTGCCAATGCTCGGTGCTATTAAAGTAATAATCAGAGTTATTTGAATGTCCTAAGAAATAATTTTAGGACTGAAAAGTTTTTTATTTATGTTCAGTTTCTTTGACACAGCTGGACCAGACAGTGTGCATATCTAAGTAAAAATTTCCTTCTTGCAGCTAAGTAAGTGGGGAGTTTCAAGAGGCTGAGATAAATATTCATGCAACTCTTAATTAGAAATTTCAATAGTGGTTGCAATCAAAAATACACTTTTCCTATATGTCTGTTACTGTTACAAGATTCATGAACTCCTCTTACTATATAAACTATGTATATTGTATGGACTTAAAGAAAATGTGAAATGCCACCGAAAGGAAGCAGACTTTGGTTATTTTTAATTTATATTTAATTATATATTTAATTTAACAAACATATATGGCTACTGCTACTCCTGGCAAGAAAGAATTGACTGTCCTGGTTATGTAGAAGTGGTGGGATTTCCATATTAGTTACTGCAGAAGGCCCATGGGGTTTGTTCTGAAGTGGCCCAGAAGATGTACTGAGAGGGAAGATCTTGGTTATGATCAGGCTTGTTTCCTGATGGGCCCTTCCCTGCCTCTTGGTTTGTCCTGTCACTTCTCTACAAACCGGGCTGTGATGGTGCTGTGACAGCCAGAAAAGACCTCAAGTCCTACCCTTCCAGGGACTGTGGAGTCCTGCAGAGCAGGGATTGGCATTGTGGCAAAGGAGAGTGCGGTTTGTGGGCAACTGAGACACAGACCAAGTTCGGATCATTTCAAGAAGCAGTGTGAATGCTGGGTGATAAGTATCCTGAGAAATCAGGTATTTCAGAGCACCTCTGGGACCTGTTTCTGTCCACACCTCTCAGACTTCTTTTTGTGACTTATAGAGGTCTATTATTTGTGCACTTCACAGGGTTGCTATGGAATTTATTAGGCTGAGTTGTGAGTGCAGAGAGCAGTTGCTTTCAGAAAAGAAGGAAATATGTTTTGCAGGGCCGTCGTCAAATTTAAGGTATGCAAATTCAGTGGTTTAGAACTTTTACAAAAATTATTCCCTTGCCCACATTTCCTCTCTGTGCTTCAGGCTTGGAGAATTTTGCATTCTAAATTTTTTGTTTCAGGGTGCTTACATGAGAATAACAAGAAAAAAGAAAACCATATCTGACAGTTTGCTCCATTTCCTCTTTTACGTACGCAAGAGGTACATTCTAAAAGCAGCAGCAGCAGCTGCAGCCTCCATGCCTGTGTACATGAATTTGTTTTGTCGGTAGTGCAGGAAGGCTAGGCACTTCTGGATTGTTCTGGGCAAGGACTTACTCAAATACACAAAAAAATGGATAAAGTTTTGCTGTTGCTGTATATTACTGTGAGCGGAAGGAACAGCAGAAGTTTACCTGGAGAATACATGAGCAGGATCCATTAATCCTTCTAGGATTTTAGGCAGGAAAGATTTCAAAGAACCAGGGAGAGCAGTGAGGTCGGGTTTGAGGTTTGCATGTTGACATCTTTGTTCCCATCTTTGAAGCTGGGATGCAAGCAGATGCTGCCAGTCGGGGAAGCTGCAGCTCACTGAAGAGCTCAGGAGATGGCCAGACACGTGTGAACATGGGAGGTGGAAGGAAGTGCTCACCAGGACATGAGGTCTGCCTCAGTTTTATACAGAGCAACTCAGCAACACAAGTTCACAAGCCCTTCTTTTGATTGTGAAGGAGCACTTAAATAATTTGACCTGTATGATGGTAGAAGAAATAAGCCAAGGCTGAGGTAGTTTTAGATTTTATCAAAGAAGATTTAGATAGTTAGAGAACTGGAAAGACTGAAAGAGGAAAATGGGTGGAAAAGCAATATTTCCAGGTTGCTTAACTAAAGAATAGTCTTGGTGCAGTCAGATAACAGTCACAGATGGAATTTGATACATGAAAAGAAATACAGTGCTGGATGATGACCAAGCAATGTCCTTCAGAGTCTCATAAAACATGAAGTAAAAATAGGATTGTTACAAGAGAATTTGATCTCAGAAAATGCTGGAAAATATTTTTCTAAAAACAGAACACCTAAAGGAAAGTGAAAAGAGAAGCTACCTGGGGACTAGCCATGTTAGGGTTCTTTCTGCAAACTGATGGTAGAGTTTGTTCTATTTCCTGACTAAAAGTAGTTTGTAAATTCTTTGGGGGTAGTTTTCATCCATATACTAAGGGGGGAGTCAAGTTCAAGACATTGAAGAATATATTGATTTGAAATATCGTTATATAAAAAAGCAAACTGAAAGTCAGAGAGAGAAATTTTCTCTCTCAAACAGAAATTCAAGGTATCTTTATCCTATGTACTACCTATATATACCTGCACTTTAACTAATAGAGTAATAGGTCTCTCACTCATTACCTTCTTGTTTCAGACAAAGGTGGTAGGTTTGATCAGTTTACTTGGTTTTGTGTTTTGTGATGTTTGGTTTTGGTTTGTTGTTGTTGTTTCTTTGGTTTTAGTTACACAAAAGTATTTTAGACTGTATTACTTCAGGAAAAAGTCTACAGAAAGCTCCCAGCCCAGTGACTAGAATGAAATTTCTCTCATCTAACTTTAGCCATCTAGGAGGTTTTTTAGATTCTTGAGAAGTCAGTGAGGATCAAGAGGTGCTGACAGAAAGGGATCATCAATTGCCTCTTCAGTCTGAGGCTAAGGAGTGAGCCTGCATTCTACTCTGAGTTTAGTTTTTCTTTAGGTAATGTCCTTTGGTCTCTTATGGAAAGCAAAAAGGATGCTCTGTGCTTATACCTCTTTATTTGCAATTCAACTTTCATGGGAGGTCAGCATGATTTTGGAACACAATTCTGTATTGATTTCATAGAAGTAGTTAATAAAGACTATTTCTACACTAGTATTAACAGTAAGAAACATATTACATCTTCTTTTTAAATATCCCTTTAGTACAAGGAAATTATAAATATCTCTAAGGAATATACCTAAATATAATGAGGTCTTTACAGGGGGAGAGGGGAGAGGAGAGTGCAGCTTCTGTCTTGCTCTCTGTGCAAATACCTCTCTTGAGAGAAGGAACCTGCTAAAGATCAGCCTGACATTTCCCCTGACCATATCTCAGTAAATGAGGGGACAAGAGATTTGCTCGGATTTAATCTATGGAGAGCAAAAGATACTTATGCAATTTATGAATAACCATTTTCCTTTAGACTGCCCTCTTCAATTTGGAGGTAACTGGGTTTTTTTGATAGGAGCTCATGTGTTGCAACTGTCTGTTCATGGCTCTTTGGCATAAACAGTACCCCAGGATTAGTGGGTGGTGTGGATGGAAAGATGGATGTTCCGTTGGGGAACTGAAACTGGGTAGATGTATAGCACTCCTGATTGGAGAAAGAAAAATCTTTATTTTAGAATCCAAAGAAAGATTTTCTGCCTCTAACTGCCACATACTCAGCCTGTCTCAGTCAAGTCCCAAATAATCTGCTTTATTGGAATGGATATTTAATCTTTTCCAAACACATGTGTTGTTTAAACTTACCTTCTGCACTGACATATATATTCATCTTAACTACAGAAGCACTGTCTGTTCCTCTAAAACTAAGATGTGCTGATATTAAAATACCTCAGGATAGATCTTTTTTCTTTTATTCTTGAGAGGTTAATTTATTGGCTTCTCTGGTCAACCTAAAATCCTGCATGTCAACAATTGATCTTTTGAAACTTCTGTAAGATGAATTAGCAAGAATCAAAAAAGCCCTGCTTTTCATTGGTGTGCTTCTCCCTTTAATTTTAGGGGAAAGCAGATGCTGTTGATTGCTATTGAACACTGGAAGGCGGTGAGAAAGGCAGGTTTCTTAGGTTCCTGTAACACTTTGGGGCCATGTGTGTTTGACCAATATGTTAATTCTCACTTGATTGTTGTTCCATCGTGCCTGTGAATGATTTTAAGTCCAATATTGAATTAGAAAAAAAGCCAATTGTGGAGCAGAATCCTGTATTTTCAAAATCCTCCTAGATGAGTCAAGAATTAATATGGAATATTGGTTTGAACTATACTCATAAGGAAAAGTGCCTGAGCAGTCTGAAAAGCTGCTGACCCTGAAAGCTCTGGTGGTTCTGCAACTGAATTGACAGTTTGCTGCAGTTTGGGTAATACCCCAGCACGGCAGAGCTCAGCACACAGCTTCACTCTCAGCACACGTATGGACTTGAGTGTCAGAGATACCTGCAAGCAAGCTGGCCTTGTACGTAAGAAAGCTGGTATCCTAAAAGGGAGCCTTGGAGGAATGTCCACCCCATCCTTCTGGAGAAGGTGGCTTTTGGTAACTTCACTGCCTGCAAATTATTTTGTTAAATATTACAGTAGCTGTTATAGTGTTACACTGCTTGGGAATGATGAATTATTGGTTTCATTGGAGCTCAAGGTAAATAAAACCCAATCTTCTGATGTTTCACGAGAGGGTGTAAGAGTTGCCTTTAGCTTGCTCATGGCAAATTGCAGTTGTATTTATGTTTTGCTGAATTCTAAATATGGAAGGTTTATCTTTTAATAAGCCCCTGGGTGCTTTCAGCCAGCCCTGGATCTTCTTACCAAGGCTGTGACATTTTCCAAATGGCCTCTATTTGCATGAATCTTAAATCCTGTTCAAAACTGTGTTATTTTTATGTCTGAATATTAAGGCTTAAGCAAGGTAATGAAGGACAGGCACTTGCAAAAAAAGAAGATATTGTGTTGCATATTGAAGAGCTGCATGATCACTCTCATTTTGTCTATGGTAGTTAAAGATTGATTATTACCTCAGTTAGATTAGTTGGAGACAGACAGAACAGCCCTTGCTTCAGGTGGAGGAAGATCTTGGTCTTGCAAGCAGTGCAAATATTAGAGTCAGTTTGAAGATACCTAAGTTTCTGTTTCAATGTTGCAGATGCTTTATTTTCTTCTATTTCATTCTTTCTTCAAATTAAAAGCAAAAGCTTACAGCTTCACAAAATAATAGAATCATTTAGGTTGGTAAAGACCATTAAGATCATAGAGTCCAACCAAAAGAGTACTTCCATTATTTCTATTTCTAAGCATTTACAAAAGCGTCAACTTTTCTTGACCATAACCTGGGCAGTAACTATAACTTGTTTTTATAAACATGGGTTAGGAAGCACGAGAGGCAAATGCTTTGCCTGATGGCCACATTGCCATTAGCAGTGGGAGCGAGAGCGGGGGCCGGGACTCCCAGTCTGGATTCTGGTGCAAAGTAGGGGAGCCAGTCATTGATGGATGATTATTGGTGGATTAGTTTGGCAAACTCAGCCAAGAAACAAAAATAAAACAAAATTATGCCATTTTCTGGCAACTAGCAAAGCTAAATTAAGCTGGCCAATTCCTGATAAAATCACAGCAGGGAAAGCAGAACAAGCAAATCAGAACTTTGTTTTTCCTTTAGTTTCTGTACTATATTTAAGTCATCCTGACAGCTTGTTAAATGCCAGACTGGAGAATGGCTTGAAGCACTGACTCTCACTTAAGACATATTCCACCCGAAGCTTTTCCCTGAGAGGATGACTAGCAGCAGAGTGCCTTTTCCATATGGAAGTCAAACCCCACAGCAGCCCAGAGCCCCAGTGTTTGGGTCCTTACACCTTTGGTGTTAATTCTCCGCATGGTCTCACCAGTGTTACATGCTCATATTATGCTACATAACTTTGAACACCACATTTTGTTGTTTCCAGACCTGCATGCCTACTCTAGGATACCCTTTGCAGTAAATAGTAGGCCACCCTGAGCTGTGGGGGTGAGAGACACAGTTTGGGGAAGGGACAAAACAGAGAAAACAGGAAAAAAAGAAG
>WUAM01000103.1:948274-978050 GCA_024336885.1 Actenoides hombroni | reverse complement strand
GGGGGGGGGGAGGAAGTAAAATTGGGGGAAAAAAAAAAAGAAAAGAAAAAGTTGTCATCACTTTTTGGGAGGGATGTGATATCCACACCACCTAACTTGCTATCACACTTAGGTGCTTGTGTTAGGAGTGGGAGTTAGCAGTCTGTGCCAGTGGAAGACAGCACGCCTCTTTTCTCCATCTAGGTACCGCAAAGCTGGTTCTGTTGCATTGCCTTTATAGCTTTTTGTGGCAAACTTTGAATAAGCTGGGAAAGTCAATGACATAGCTGGATTGCAAATTCAAAAGACCATTTACAAAGGATTATAGTAAATGAAAGTGTCCCCGTTTTCCTTTTCAAGGCTTTGTGGTAGTTGCCTTCTCTCATTTTCTATTAGGGACATGTTCTGCAGAGTGAAGCAAAGCTTTCTTGTATTTAATTCTGAGTAGCATCCCTGATGTCTTGTAAATCTTGTAAGAATTCAGTACAGGAGCATGGAGTCCCAAGCATGATAATTCTGTAGATTTCTGTAGTGAATATTTTATGGTACCAGAAATGAGATTTGAGTAACAGGACCCTATCGCAGTATATTTTAACATGGTGTAGCTGAAACCGCACCATAAGTAATGAATTTCTTTTTGAATGACAGAATATATCTGAGTTTCTTCGTATTTGAGGAAGATATGTATCATCTTTTATCTCTATGCAGGTATGATCTAACATTTAGATGTACTAGATCTCATATCAGACCCTTGTATTTTAAAGAAGACTGTGTGAACTAATTAATATTTTATATGAGAAAACTGTTCTTCCTTCCATGTCTAACACATTCTTTGAGGTTTGCACTATGAGAAAAGACCTTATCTTTGATAAATTCATCTTTAGAATTTGGAGTGACTATTGAGTGGGTGGTTCCTGGACCTTCAGACAGTATGAAGTAGATGAAAAAGATTATTTATTCTATCTTTTTACATCCCAGTATTTGGGAGGGACTGCAAAGACTAAGTTTAGGATGGAAAGAAATGACTAACAGAAATGAAACTTCTGTGCAATAGAAACTATAAACACAGACCACTGTGATTTCTGGCATTTTAAATTCAAGGTAGTTTAATTCTGTCGAGACCAGGTTTGAATGACAGTTAGTGCTCCCTTTTACCCCTCACCTGAAAATGGTGAAAAATATATGAGAAAGAGTATAATTAAAGGAATTTATGGTGATCAGCAGTTTACATAATTTGTTCAAACTCTTGTAGAATCAGCTTCAGATACACTCTGCAGTGAATAGCCTTCATTTTGAAAGGCATGGAGAAACATGATACTGGAAATACTATGGCCAGCAATATGCCAAGACACAGTATTGAGATTGAGCTCGTTGCTTTGTGTACATTTCATAAGCAAGGACTTGTGTATGGCTTTTAGGATGATATTAATTTATTTTGTATTTAACATACAAATTAGTTTTGAAACAACATTATGATGGTGACTTGCCTCATCAAAGCATGTTAAAAGGAGACTAATCTGCTGTCTGAGTGTTTTGAATAATGTTTTCCTTGTTTATTTTTCCTGCATTTGGTAATATCCAGCAAAAATTTTGATAGGAAGACATTTCCTGATTGGTGGTTTCTGTCTGAATGGAAGGTGGATGACTAATTGTCGGTAAGATGCTTCTTTAGCATAAGCTCTCATTTTATCCATATATGCAGATGGTGAAGCAAAATAATTCATCAGTTAAAGTGTTACTTGCAAATGCATCTGAACGCAGCTTGGTTGTTGGGACACCTCAGTAAAAACTTCTTTGTAAGTAGACTGGCACACTGGCTGTTCAGTGGACAGCCTTGAAATTTTGGTGACTAAATTCTAAGCAGGACGTTTCTGTGTCCCCTTTTTATGAGATGGGTGGGTACTGCAATTTACTGAACCAAATCATCTGCACAGGCTCTCAGTAGCTGTGCTTGGGCTTTTCTCAGTAGGCTCCTTCTGGAGAAGCCGTTTCATATACTCAGTGCTCAGAGGAGTAATACAGCCTCCAGTTTCTGAAAGGGTTTTCAGACATTTGGAAACCTTCTTTTGTTTGTATGCGTCCCTCTCACTTCATTAGTGGTCTTTAAAGTGAACAAGAGCCAAAAACTTGCATCCAAATACCTTTACTGAACCCAGTGTGAGAAGTAGATAGCTCTGAAACCTCATGTGATTCACTGAGCCTATCAGCCTGGTTTTGCAGCCTGTTTCCTGTGGGAAGGAAAAGCTGCATGATCTCTGGACACTGTATTACAGCAGATCCACAGATTCAGATCTCCTGTTCCTCTGGGGCTGTGGCCAGTCAGTCCGGAGACCAGGGCATGTTCTGGCAAGCACTTTCCAGGCAGGTAACTCCTAATAAGTGAGGAGGACAAACCCCAGTTTTGTGCAGTTCTGTGCAGCTCTGCTAACTGGTGCTATGGAAGGAGGTAAATCCCTTTCATTTGCCTTTTCGCGTCCCTGGTAAATCTGCTGGATGGAAGCTGGTGTAATTTACTCATCACAGTAGCTTTCCCTTCTCTTGTCCTTGTGTAACATCTTCTGCCTGCTTCAGAAGCAGCCAGCCTCTGGGGCTTTAAGACGGTTTCTTTACACAAATGAATGCAACAGGCATTGATCACCTGCAGGTCTGGTCCTCCTTGGTGGTGCCAGGCTTAGGAGGGGGAGATTGTGCACTGCTGAACCCAGCTGGTTCCTGCAGATGCTTCAGGGTGGAGTCCTTGGCCTGCTTTTCAAATAGCACCAGCAAATCCCCAGATACTTTTGAACTTTTGGCTTTGGGGACCCCATAGGAGGTCACAGCCCCCTGCCATGTGCCCTTCTCTGCCCAGGGACACTGGCCTTCATGTGTGCTCAGACCTCATCGCAATTGCAGGTGGCTCCTGTGTGCCCGTGGTGGGTCTGCTGAAGTGCTTACTGAATAGCTGCACTCTGCAGCTTGGCTTCATCATCACAGTGTTATTTATAGCCAGCTAGGGAGTGCCCGCAGAGTTCTTTTTGTTTTGAAGAGGAAGGGGGGAGGTTGAAGAGAGTTGTCAAAGCCAAACGGAGTGATCTTTGTCTGAGCTTACTGTTGTTCCGATGTCGGCTTCTACGCCTCGTTAGCTGCGCTGTGCTTTACCTCTCTGCATTTCATCATGCTGTGTAATGTGGCAGGGTGGTGCGCGCTCATGTCATGCCTCAGAATTTAAGAAGTCATCTTGGGGAAAAATTGAACGTTATTAAGAACTGTCAAACTTACTTATCCCTTTAAATGGCTTAAATAGTGAGGTTAAGATAATTTTAGATATACAAAAGTCACCCTGAAAGTGTTCACCTCATTGATTTTATGGAATGGCATTGGAATTCAGCTCTGTGCAGGGAATTATCACAGGACCTGTGTGCCATTTGTTTACTGTTTTGGAGAACTGACCCAGAAAATAGAAAAGGGAAGAACCTGTAGTCACCACTTAATCCCTTCTGCTCCAAATGAGCATACTAAACTGAAACACTCTGAGCACATCATTTGTGTTTGTTTTCTACACAAGAAGCAGGTTTCCTCCAATACACTCTGCAAAACTTGTTGAGACAGATGGCTGACCTCATCTCCTATCTTGTCTCTAACAGCAATTTGTAGTACTCGTCACATAGTCAACTTGAAGGACCTATCAAAAGAAAGATGTCTGTTTTTATTGGAAGTATGTCCACCATGTAATTTCAAGAAAAATTTGTGTTGCTTATGAAAAATTGTGACTTATCTGAAAGAGAGAATGACATTGTGATTAGGAACAATTGCTTTTATCAAGGGTGTCTGGTCACTCATCTGTGCAGGTCATGCGGTTCTTGCTGGTAATGTGTAGTTAACACCGTGCTGTGCTACAAGTAGTACAAATACTGTAGAACATTAACAGAAGCAGAATGTAAGCATATATTTTAACACTGAAAACTTTGATGCCGCTATTGAGACTTCTTGGCCACCACCAGTTATGGCACTGGTTGACTTTGTCTCACATACCAAAATAATACAGTTCCTGAATGTATCCCTTCCTAATCCCTTTGTGTTCCTCAGATTAACACTGCTGTATTAGTAAAAGTGAATGGGTTTAGTGATCAGCTTGAACATCAAATGTGAAACCATATCATCTCCAACAGGCACTAACAAACTTCTGAGGAGCTGAAAATGTGCTGAGGGTCCAGTGCTGGAAGCTCACACCTAATTTCATGTGCTAAAGCTCTGCGTGGTGTCAGCACAACCAGCGCCTGCAGAGCAGCCAGGCAGCTCTGATTTGCTTTTTGCTCCCACTCGGTTGGGTTGGGGTTTTTTTATTATGCATTTAATGACAACTGTACTCTAGTGGCCTTGATTGCTAAAATTTATATCTATTTACAGTGCCATTATTAGCATTTAAGTTCATGTTGGTTTTAACACCCTGAAATCATATAGCTGGAAGTTTTAACACACTTGAGTGCACAGTATGCAGTATTGGATAGGATAATGAAACTCCAGCTTTCTGGTTTTATTGACCTAATTGTATCATCTGTATCTCTTTATTTGTTAAAATACTCCTTCCTTACCAGCCTATTGAAATGATACTGCCTAATGCACAGGATGAGTTACCTTTGCTTTAGTGTCACTGGATGTGAAATGTTTTGTTGTTGGTTTTTTGTTTCTTTTTAATTAAATCTTTGTATTTTGGGAACTTCATTTTCCTTATCAAGTTCCATTCCTTATGACTCACTAACTTCTGCTGATAGCATGTTGAAGGGGACCTTTCCCCATTACATGGTACCTACAGTGTCAAATGAAAACCAGACCTGAGTCCGATTTTATCTTCTTCGTTATACCTCTTGACTTCTGTTCCTTAACCACAGACTACTTTTAATCCCCTATTATGGCAACTCTCTCTTCTACATCCTATATTCCTTGTGTGGACATAACCATAGAGGTGGTGTTGGCATCAGAAAAAGAAAACAATTTCATGCATTCCCATACTGAAATCCAGTTGTTTAACTCCAAAACTCTAAGTTGTTTAACTTAGGAGGGTTCAGAGACTCACTGGCAGCAGGTACTTTGCTTCCTCTGTAGAGGAAATACCACCTTTTTGCAGCTTATATGCATTAACATAACATTATTCTACTCTTACTTGAAATCCTGAAATGTTGTGTTAGAGAAAAACTGCTATTGTATCAGAAAGGTATTCAGTAATAATAGCTCAATATTTTTACAGGCATCTGTGAATAGGTGTCATACTCATGGCTTTATTATTTTCTTCTTTTATTACTGCTCTGTTGTTACCACTGAACAGTTTCAGAGGCTTTAGGAGTTATGTTTTCGGAAATCTAAACTTCATTGTGGATTCTGCAGTCCTGAGCCTAAACCGGTTGCCCACGCAGTGACACGTGAGTTGCATTTCTTGGAACCTTGCATCCTAAAAAGAGCTGGCCCCTAAAAAGAGCTTCCAAAGTACACATGTTGTCAGGGAAGTTTTCACAGCTGCCCTTGCACACACGCACAGAATTTGGGAGTAGATTCCAAAGTGTTTGAACTGAGATCTACTTAAGTACTCAGATAGGAGTATGCTTTGCATACTAATTGTCTATAGATGTAATTGCTGAAGTTCTGAAAAGTTGAATGTCTGAATAGATGATTCAGTTACTTCACAGTAAGTGCAATAATAGAACCCCTGCTGTGTTCTACATTCATCTGCCTGCAAAATGTATTTTTATATATATATAAATATATATAAATATTATATATATATATAAAAGCACATATTTATGCACATCTTTGTTTACTGGTGCTTCTGGAGTAAAAGTAGGAGCAACACTTAAATAGGACAAGTTAACAGCTTATTCACAGTTACAGTGAGCAGCAGGGGAAAAGTCAATCCCAGCACTGGTCCGGTGTGACAAATGATATTCTGAGCTAATACAACACGCTTGCTGCAAAATGACTTTTTGAAGCAATTAATAAACCAGAAACTTGTTAATGGAATTCAGTATTTTTACAGAAGTTCTTTACAAAACTTTAGTTTTGGCATATTATTTCTGCTGGTGTTTCTGAGGCTGTCAGGACCAGAGCAATCCCTAGACAAGAAAAGGCAGTCTGGCCCAGAAACTTGATCCCCTGATCCATCTTTTAAACTGCATTTTCTCTGTTGTTCCCACTGCCTTTATCAATCGCTCTCTCAGCAGCACTGTGTAAGGTGTTGAAAACTTCTGCTAGACTAAGACACAGCTTTGAAACAAGCCCTTTGAATAGAAGAAGATACTTTTGTGCTTCTGGAGAATGTCTGGAGAGAAGCATGGACCTGGGGCATCCTTGCTCCTTGAGGAGAGGCTGTGCAAAGCTCTGGCTCACAGAAGTTTTTATATATTTTCTTAGTTGGTGTTTAAAATATCCCTTAAAATATCCCTTAAAAAGCAATGCATCTAATGATTTGGGATTCAGTGAAAAATGCTGTATTATTATAATTTTATAGTATGTCTCTGTTTTCAAGTATAAAGTAAATGCCAAGAAATGAGATTTTGAGATTATTTTAAATTCTGAAGATATGAGAATCTATTGCATAAATGCTTAAAAAACCTGGAGCCTCTAATCCATGAACTTGCAGAACCATTTTGTAAGGCATTTCTGTTTGTTCAGAAACACTGGTGTGGGCCAGCTGAGCTGGAGGAGGGGAGGACGCCTGGGTAACTGCAAAGTCAACTCTATGGTACAGATTGCGGGTAGGCTGATCATAGTGGGGATGTAAGTCAGTTTTATAATGTTTCAGTGTTTCTGTCAGTTTAGTACCAGTAGGAAGGGAAAATATACAAAAGGATGCCCAAAGTTACGTTGGAATTATTTAGGTAGTTTTTCTATGGAAAAGGACAGAGCTGATACTGCTGCACTTTCATCCAAGGCTCCCATCTCTTGTGACCTGCACTTGTGGTTCAGGGTAGCAAATTTTATGCAAAGCTTTGTACTTTGTTGTGGTTTGGTTACCTATTTTTTCCTCTTGGTCAGATTGGTTAGGAATGGGCTATCAAAGGTCCTGTATAGTTATCTGATAACTGGTTTTGGCCAAATGCCTCTTGGGCTTGTTGCAGGGCAGGTATATAAATGGCACTTCTGCTTGGATGGGGTATTTGTGCTCAATTCTAACCACGCTGTTTGTATGAAATTTCCCTTTTATAGTAAGTAACTGCTGTCATCCTCATTGGAAAGGAAGTGATCTCTTACCTGACTTGTGTTGAATGAAACAGTCCTTGAAATGTCCTTTATGAATTTCATGAGTAACAGTACAAAGTAAAAAAAAGTTGTTAAAATGTTCCCAGAATATCCGAAGTCTCACCTGTGTGCACTGTGTTTTTCCCAACTTGGCCTCTTATGTAAAACAATAGCAAAATGTCAACTGGAAGTAAATCGCTGTGCCCAGGCCCTGTCACGCAAGCAGAGACACATCTCAAGCGTGAACAGTTGCTTCAAGCAGTCTTTTTGTTGGAAGTCTTGAAATTTTCCTTTAAACCTTGAAATGACCCCACACACAGTGTTCCTGTCCAAATCCCAACCGGCTGGCAGGCCAGGGAGACCAAATCTTCTGATCACCACGGAATTCAAGTTCTTTTATGTAAAATAGTGATAGCATTTATATATCTTATTCATTAGCACTTACTAAATAGAACTAAGAAGGAGATACCCAGTTAGTTACCGTACCCTGGGGAAAAGATGGGTATATAATATCCTCATCCCAGGGTTTATTTCCTACAAACAGAAGAAATAATCCCAGCAGAGAAAATGTTGGCTTGAAAATTTATGACAGCCAAGATTCAAAGGGGTAAAGGCAGGTTTGTTGCAGGACAGATTTTTTCATTTTCTTTGAAAAACACAGAACACACTTTCTTAGTCATGCTGTACCAGACCAGGGGACAGCCGTGCACACAGGTAATTGGCTATTTGCTTGGCTGCTTTTCTTGTTTCTAAGGGAAATACAAATGAAAACTGTAAACTGTTAATCTTTAGCTTAGTTTTGCTAGATATTGAGCAGCATTTAAAAAGAATTGCTTTGTTTCGGCAGCAGAAGCTCTTAGAGGAGAGGGATTTAGCAGCTGCTGCAGCCCAGGATTTGTACAAGAGCAGGCTTGTTACTTGTTTCTATGGTAGGGGTTACAGAACAGGTAAAGTTCTTTACTTAGGGCTTGTAATTAAAACTCAGAACTTGAGGAATGCAGTATGTTTTACCAAATTCTTTTTTTGTTGTTTTTATTTCCAGCTGATACAATAAGAAAATATATTTCTCATATTTAAATGACTTTTTAAGATTACATTCCTTTATAAGTACATCTTCACTACTCCTTGCTTTCTTATCTCCCTGCTACCAATGTGATCAGTGAAACGCTGCGAGGTGTAAAAAGTAGAAGATTCAGTGTCAAAGAAGCAAAGGGAAAAAGTATCCTGTGGATTTCAGCTTTGAGCTCTGGCACTGCAGAAGACTTCATGTTTTTAGATGGAACTTATGTTGTAGTTGTCTGGGTCCTTCCAATCTGCCATTACCCACTGCTACCGCTCCAGGAAATGTTAAACCATTTCATATTTGCATAAAAAGATGCACAGAAGGTTTTGGTACTCCTCTCTGGAGTTTGCTGGAAGTCAGTGGGAGAGACACAAGTCTTGAACAGACCTGAGTTCTCATTGCTGAATCCATGGACTTGGAGCCTCTTGTCATTAAATTTCCTACCTCTCTGCCATTATTCTCACATTGTTCTGTGTCAGCTTTCCGCACGTTTCCGATCTGAAGCTGAACTGAAATGCTGCAGTGGTGGTACCCAGTGCCACGCTAGTCAAGCTGAGCTGCCCAATGCAGCGTGTAGGACCTGATGTCGATCCTGCACTCAGGCTGCCTGTCCTGGGGCCACTGCAGAAGTGAGGGCAGAAGGAGGACTCCTTGCCTTAATGTGAGCTAGGCAGAACCAGTGCTGGGTTATGGCATTGAAGCATCACCAGTTTCACGTGGTCCAATGCAGATTAAGGGCTCAACATCTCCTCACACATAGGCAGGACTTTCACACACTCGAATGTGCCAAGCTATGAGCTAATTTAGAATTCAAAATAACACTAAAATTGGGAAGGGAAGGGGTTGGTGTTGCCAGGAGATGACCAGGTTGCATTGCTGTGGGGCTGCTCTTGTCCCCTAACATTATGGCATACCCAGACCCTCAGCTTTAGTGTAGCTCCTTGTCAAAATTAATACAGTGGTTCTGGGGCTAACCAACCCCTCTTTGTTGCTAGGAGATGCTTGAATGACATTACTGCTGATGTGCTGCTGGCACCCAAATACTTTGGTATTTCTTCCATGTACGGAATGCTCCACTGTATAACAGACAAAGGCTGTTTATTATTTCTAGGTAAAGGGAGAGAGAAGTAATGCTGCTGAACTTGGCAGGTTTTTTTAAAGAGTGAGCAAAGTCAGTGGCTCCATCACCATTTAAAGATGTGTTTATTTAAAGTTTCTGTCCTAGTTTTGGCTGGGAATACCAAGTGATGTATTACAGTTCTTTCATGTAGACCTCCCAAAGACTTTATTCCATTTGGGATACTGATTTGGTCTTCATGTTGGAAAGACCTTGTGAAACCAGTAGGAACCATTACAGTAAGCTGTTGCTCAGTGAGACTGTGTTCCTGTGGGATCAGTCAGCTCATGAGCAGGCGACTGGCCTCCCCCGCACATCACAAATTTCCTAGAAGATAAAATGCAGCTCATGGTGTCGGTGGTTTTGGCCAGTGGATCAGAACAGAGTCAAACATCTTGATGTGTTAACAGTTCACCGTGTCTCCAAGCCTCAGCTGCCTCTGTTCATCCTTGGTGCTCAGAAGATGTAAAGCCAAATAAAGATGTGTAATAAATAGGACCTGACTAATTTATTCTTGTAATAAAACAGCAATAGCCTAAAGTTAACTGAGCAAAACCAGATTCGCACTAACGTGCTTCATTAATGCCTCCCTGCTGCACAGAATCCCTTGCTCGAGTGCATTTTACAGGAATTTAAAAAAGTGGCATTAAGTGTGAATGCGTTTTAAAGATTATCAGAAAGGCCACTCCTTCTGGGTAACTCTGTTTTCCATTATTTTTAGCATGATATTCAGAATATTTTAAAATAAATTGTATGGGCAACTCTTGAACCGCACTGCAGAGCCACAGCTGACTATGAAGACATTAAAGTCCGACAGTCCTGATGCCTTTTTTCAGCAGCTAACCAGCAGCTGGAAATTCTTCTCCATCCAGTATTTATTACCTCCTTCCTTCTACTGGATTGTTTGTTGCTTTCAGCCCTGCCCGGCAGCAAGTCTGGGTGACATCTCTGCAGCGTGTCCTGATACAGCACCTGCAGGGCTGAAACCTCCTCGCGCTGCCCAGCTCCCTGGCACGGCTGGGCTGTGTGGCACAGCGGGTCGGAGAGCTGCCCACCACGCTGCCTCCTCCTGCTGCAAACACAGGGCAGGCCACCTTCCGACACACTCGACAGGTGCCCAGAGCACGCTGCCCGCCCAAATACACTTTTCTGCATAAAGACAAGGGTGGGATTCGGTTTGTGTTCTGATGGTAGGACTTTGTCTTCGGTTTTCATGACTTGCAGCTAAACTCTCTCCCCTGTGTCTGCTTTGGCTAGTGCTATACTCTCCAGGCAGCCACATGTTGTCACAGAGCGGTCAGAGGCAGGTTGTGACCTTCCTGCACACCTCGAAGGGAGAGTTGTGCTGCTCTTTATGTGATAATTCCTAGATGCCACTCATAGGCTCTTGCTAGCTTGTCTTCTTATCTTTGTAGGGTGGCTAGACCCCCTTATCAGTGGTGCTCATCACCCTCTCGCAGGTTTCTGTGGACAAAATTTACAGCCACAAATCCCAGAACACCTATTAAAAGGGCAAGCAGTGTTGTGTGTACCTCTTGATGGCCTGAAAAATGAGAGAACCTCAAAGAGTAGATAAAAATAGAGAGGGTTATAAATTAGGTAACTGGAAAGTAAAGCGAATTTTAGAATATGAATGTTTAATAGACAATGCAGCAGAGAAGAAAATAGCAAAACCTACCCCCTTCCCTGAATCTGAAGTAATTCTGAGCTAACCATGACTCTCATCCTGTGCCTGCAGATCTCAGCTGTCCAGCCTCTGCAAGCTGAGAAATGGCTCTTTGTAGCCTTGTAATATTTTTATTGCTTGCAACATTTGTTTTAGCCACAACAGTGAAGCTTCCCTCTAAAAGTAAAATACTGACACATCTGGAGGAAATCTACAGTCCATAACATCATTTAGCAGAAAGAGATTTTTATATTGTTTTCTGACTTCCATCTCTCTAGTGCATTTCAGTGATGGATGCGGTTGCAAAAGGGTGCTGCCCAGTTCATGGTGCTCTATAATCCACAACCAGTGCAGCTGGAGTGCGACTGTGTTCACCTTCAGCAGCGGTGTGCAGCTCCCCTGGCCTGGTATTTCCCAGCCCCACTGTTCAATCAGTCTGACTCCTGTCTGCATGAAAGCAGAGTCAGAGAAAGCAGGAAAATTGATGAGACCTGTGTGTGGTGGATCCTATTACAGGATATGGGTGTTAAACGTGGTCCTGAAGTGTGATCCTTGGGTTTGAGTGTAATTCTTGTCTAGACTCTTTCTCGAAGCTTTGTGGAAATTGCTAATGTCATATTACTTAAATTATAAATTTTTCTACCGTGTGCTAAGTAAAATAATACTTCCTAGAAATTAAGTCATTAATCCAATCTCCATCAGACATTTTCATGCTTTCTCCTGTAATAATGCATAAGAAAAGCTCTCCTAAAAGCCTACAAAACACTGCACTGTCCTTTTTCAAATCTCTCCTTGATTTTTGCCCCAAGCATACTGCCAACAAAATATTCAGCACCAGCTAGGCAGCTACTTTTCTGTAGCCACTGCTTATTGCATTAGTCACAATTACCTCACCTTATACCCACCTGCTGTTATTCCAGCACTTGTGGCCTTTTCCAGTTGTGCAAATATATATGCATGCTCTTGAATTCATGAATAGGATGAATAATCACTTCAGAGTCTTTGGAACAACCTACCTCCCTCAAGATAAGGATGTGAACAAGTGTTCAATCACAGATTTAAATTGTAAACTCTTTGGAGCAGGAATTGGTTTCTAGTAGGTCTGTATAATGTGTTTTGCGCTGGAGGACTATAGCTGGACTTGTGTCCTTCTGCAAATAGAATGCTAAGTTTTATAGTTTTAAAGCTCTTTATCGTAAAGGCCAGGAAATACAAAGTTGGTACTTTTGAAGCCAGTAGTTAATCACGGCAAAATGATTGCCAGCTAAAGTGAAGTGGTAACGTCTGAAGAAGTCATCAAGAATTAAAGCCAGTTAGGGTGGTGGTGTTTACTAAAAATAGGAAAGTGATGCTTCTGTACTTGGAGAAACCAGTCCCCTTTCTGGGGAGGAGTTGGCGCTCTGGAAGGGAACCACCAGCCCAGGGCCTTCTCACATGCAGAGGTGCACTTGGAGGGCAAGACTCCCTGCTAAGTGAAGTCATTGTCTTCAAGGCCTCTGAGATTCCTGAACAAGTAAGAGTCACTAAATTAGGTACTCTTTCCAGTGAGTGGCAATACCAGTTCCTTCCAGCGTGCTGCAAGCATGTTGGGAGCGGAGAGGGGATACTGCTGTTGCATGTCCTGCAGCTGCAGGGATTTTGAAGGCCAGTGCTAAGAGGGTTTTGTTCTTTGCATCAGTTCACATCTTAGCTCCCCGCAGTGTTTCACTGGTGGTTTTTCTCTCTTTCATTCTTCCCTCCAGCCTTAGTGGTGGTGTTTGCCCTTGCTTGCCGTGGGGCTGAGCGCACTGCTCTGGCAGTGGCAGGCATGTGGAGGTGACTCAAGGGAGCTGCCCATATGGATTTCCTTGGGAGGCATGAGCAGGGGTAGGTAACACACTTGCAGGCAGTCAGTCATTTGACCCTGATGTGTGTGATGTTGTACCCCGTACACACATTCCTGCACGGGACAGTGGCAATGCCACATCCTCAGCCACACCACTTTCCCTGGTGGCTGTGGCTAGTAAATGTACCTTACCAATTGCTAGCTGGCTTTCAGGTTTTAAGAAGGACCATACTTCTGTGTGCAAGCCTTGGCTTGCCAAATCTTACTGGGGTTAAATCAGTGGGAAGATTCTCATTGATTATAGTGGAATTTGGATTCTTAGCTGTATGGTTACAAGGCAGTAAATACCTGGGGGAAAAAAGGCTTTAAAATATCAAGGTATTGAAAGTATTGAGCTGCCAGTGGAAGAAGTGTCTCCAGATTAACTTCTGCTGAGTAGGGGGATAGGTGGTCCGCAGTGGGAGTGCATGTTGCTTCACACCAGATGTATTTGAGTCGCCCCTTCCAACCCTTTGGCTAGCAAAGAAGTGCACTCACAGTAGTGGAATTCTGGAGACTTTCTTCCCAATCATGATTTACTGTATGGAAAAAATGAAGTATCGGAAAGTTTTGGATTGCAGCCCACAGGGTGGTAGTGAATGATTGCAATAGTTGAGCCATCGTTCACTGTGCTGTCATCATCTATTGGAAAGTCGGAGGTTGTAAGAAGCAGCTGTCCAGAGAGACAAATCAGTTCAAAAAATTATGTCTTACTGGTTTCCAGATACTGATCCCAAGAATATAATCAATTATAAAATCAATGTAATACGTGGAACTTGGGATTGCATTCTGACCACGTCAGGTTTGGAAGGATTCTGTCTGTATCAGAAAGTGTGACTGCTGCAGGAGTTGTCTTACTGTCTTTATAAAAGACTCTCTTTTAACGTGAAGCAGTCCTGATGCACACATGCCAGCATGTTGGCCGCCTCTGCAGCACACTGACTGCAGGTTTTCAGTGTGCCCCTTGTATCCTGCTTTTATCCCAGGCTGTGAAATAGATAAGGGAAGTGGAACTGTGATACTGCATCAGACAGAATGGGTTTAGAGATTGGATACAGGATCCGTGTCCCTTTAATGGGGAAATCTTGATTGCAGTGAGGCCAAGGCAAAATTCCCTTTGACTTAACAAGAACCCCATGTGAGAACATGTTCTCCCTACCTCTTCTCTTACCCTTTGAAATATGTAACAGTTGCATCCAGCATATTTGACTCTTCTCTATTAGGTAGGTAACCTTACCAGGTTATTATACCTGCTGTGAGAGAGAAAAAGACAGACAAAGATTAGTGGCCCATAGCTAGAAACAAAGCTGGTGACAGGGGTGGGAACTGAACAGAAATCATGGAGTACTGATACAGGGGGCTGACCTTCCTAAACTGTTCTGTTTGTCTTTCTGTACTTTATTTATTTTCAAACATGCCAGCCAGGGACAGGATTATAAATATAAATAAAAGTCCTCAGGATTTATGTCCCTAACTGTCTTGAGAACTTTTAGAAAAGCTAAGTCTCTGTAAGAAAGTAGCTAATGGACATTTGAGTTCTGTTTTCAGATATCCACCTTAAAGCATTTTAAAGTGTTTTGATGTTTGGGAATATGATGTAACTGCACTTATAAAATCAATATTCTTGAATATTCCATTTGAGAACCCCAAAACAGAATAATATCTGTGAGGTCTCTCTGAAATCTTATCTATTGAGTCCATAAACGGCATAAAAGATGCCATTACTAGAGAGTGAAAAAGTTGTGTTTCTGGGAAGCTGGTTTACAGCATCCTGTCAAAGGGATTGGGGGCAGGAGCTGTTGAATCACGCTGCCCATTTTCCCTAAACACAGAAAAGAGCCAGGCAATGGTTTTCATTAGGGATAACTTTTCAAGTTGGACAGTTCAGCAAAATAATGAGGTTCAGAATTTGGCCATTAGAAGGCTGGAGAAGTTAAATAATGGTTTAATAAGAGCTAGAAGCAAGAAAGACTAAATGTAAAGTACAATATGCAGTAAGAAAGATGAATTGGGACTCTTCTCCAATTCTGGATGGGTTCAGTTCAGATCCTGGCTGTGTCTGCACCTCAGTTACTGTCTGCTGTGGAGAGGAGGGCTGTGTGTGGCAATTCCACACTTTCAGCTGTGTTGGAATATTATTAGCATTTATGAGATGCTCCCATTCTGTGCCACAGTGATAAATGTCTACTGTTGTTGGCATTTTGGTCACCAAAGCCACATATAAAGGACTACAATCTTTTTCTCAAGGTGCTAGAAGGTTTCTTCAGTTTGAGACTTCCACTAGATGCTCTGCAGTAGTCACTTTTGGAGAGTGCAGAAATATGGGTGGATTTTTGATGTTGCACAGCTGAAATGGTGGTGCTTTCATCCAGGGGAGCATGGGGACTGCTTCTGCCCTGCATTTTCAGAGCTTGAAATCTGCCTCGAGCAGCGGGAGAAGAGAGAGGAGAAGTAGGGCTACAAATCCACAGTAGCCCATCAGGTCCAGGGCAAGACAGTTCTTCTCCTAGGTGCTGCCTTCCATTCAGTGCAGGGACCAGCGGGTGAATTGTCGATGGGATATTCAGCACAGAGCATCAGATCTGCAGGCTTGGATGAGTGCCGAAATAGGAGTGAGATTTCTGGTGCTGTGTGCCTATTCACAGAAACCACATCTGTATAAAGTAGGAAGCACGGATTTGTGGAACTTGGTAGCTTTTTTGCCTTTTTTATTTGTTTATAAAACTCCGTTTCTGTTCCAGGCAGGGAACACTGCAGCAGCTGTTCTTACCAATATACAGCAGCACTCTGACTGCTGTGACTTGCTCAATGCTTTTAAGGACAGGCTGAGCATTGTACAGGAAACATTAATAAAAAAAGAACGTATAAGAGGCATAAAGTTCAACCATACTATGCTTTCTTGTTTATAACAAGATTTGTGTTAATTTTTGGCATGTCTTTTATTGAAATATAATAAATGCACGGGTGGGAAGTGGACAGAAGTGGCACGGCCACTTTGTACCTGGCTGCTTCGTTATTTCCTTATGACTTCCACTTGTGTTTCTTTACAATTGTTAATCACATGATCAGATGGTAAAACCTAATGAGGATTAGCATCTGCTTGTCACTGATTTTTCTAATTTGAATAGTTTCTTCTGTGAAGAATCTAGAAATGATCATTTCAGTTCACCACACCTGCCTCACTAGCATACAGCCGTCTTGCCACGGGTTGTATTTCCACCTTCCCTCAAATCAGCGACAGTCATGAGAACTGTTCTTTGACTACATGGGCACCACAGGTCAGCATGGGCATTTGGGATCCAGGTCAGCCATTCCTTATTCATCTCTGCAAGTTTTATTTAAATAGAGAGATTTAATGTTAAAGGAAAACAGTGTGTCTGTGTGTCCGTCTTATTTGGGAGTACAAAAAGTATGAATTTCTGAGTTAAAGCAAGTATTTGCAATACTTCATACTGCTGACAGTTGGTATGGGTTAGGGGAGCTCAGTGGTTCCAGAAACACAATACTAAAGGTAAAGGGAGTATCACAAGCTTACTCTTAGTCCTTTGACAGTTTAAACAGTTCAGCCCTTGGAGCTCAAAATAAGGACTTAGAGGAAACAGTCTGACTTGATTAAGACTGCTGTGGATTTGGAGCAGTGCTATAAAAGAGAAAATTTCTCATTATGTGACTTCACTGTAAAATCTGAATATTGGATTCAAGAGTTTCAAATGAAGCAATGCTATATACTAGAAATGTTTCAAGTAACGAGTAAGAAAGGAAAAACGTTAAGGCAGTATATATGTGTATGTATAAAACATGAGCACCAACAGAAATGGAAGAAATCCTTGATGTACAGTCTCAGGCACTGGCATTCAACCTGAGGCAATCCTCGATAATGTTAAACAGTCAAAACCAGATCTACTTTGCAAAGTCTGAACTACCGACATCCACCATGAATTTTCTGTAAACAGCCCTGCTATTGATCCTATGAGATGGTAATGGGGAAGGACAGGTAATAGCTGTTATTCAAAGGACATTCCTACTGAGCATAAACAAGTTCTAACTTTCAGGCAATGGAAAGAAACAGAAAATGTTATGGTTGTTAAAACTGAACAAGTTTGGAGCTGACACGTCAATGTGGCTGATTTTGACTTTCCCATGATAGATTATGAAAACTCTTTCTTGTTGATGTGAGTTTTTTGGTAGCAGGTCATGGCTGTGGGTTTCTCTCCTGCCTGGCAGCTTGCCTGGGATATACTGCCAGGACAAGGCTGCTAAAGCTAAGTGATGAGTGGTGCCCATTTACCTAATTTAGGGCAATGTTGGAACCCGTCACGTTCAAGGCAAGTTTTATGCTGGGGTGCTGTTTGCTCCAGATGATAAGAGAAAGACTCTGCTCTTGCTCTTTAGCAGTTTCCAGACATTTAAGATGACTTTAATTTAATTTGAGATCCATATGTTCATCAGCTAGTGATCAGTGATAAATAGTTTTGAATCACAGCTGGTATTTTGAGCATATGACATTCCTCGTAAGATTATTTTGGACACTGTTTTTCCAGGCACACAGAACAGTTTTGGTTCAAGGTGGACTACATCAGTCACCAAAATTAGGTATTTATTGCTAGGGGAAGGAATTCCTTCTCCTTTCACTAGAATTCAGCAGTGTACTCCAGCATGTGTTTTTAGAATATTGGTTTTATAAGAACAGTTTCTCACTTTCACTCATTTGAGAATTGAATTAGTTTTTGCTGCTGCTTCACTAACTTCACAGAACATTTCCCTACAACCATTTAACACACTATTAAATTCTAGAGTATGTTGTCTGTACATCTGATAATTTGATTTTGAGTGATGTTTGTGTCATTACTAAGCATTTTAGTCAGCAACAGCAACGTTAGTAATATGTAGTGAGGCTTTAACAATGAACTCAAAAAGGGATGTAGAAACCCCAGTGTACAGCTGGCAGTGACCAGAATGGATTACTCCTAAAGCCGTTATCTTCCAACAGCTTCTGAGGCTCAATTCACTTAAGCTTTCTGCTTTTGCATTTTCATTGGCTTCTTTAGTTTCTTCTGTTTAGTCCAAGCTGTGCAAAATTGGATTTCATAATGCTATTTTTAAGGAGTTTGCAGCTTCCAATCTACAAAACATGGAAGTACTCTGAGGATTGTGCTTCCCGAGAAATGTCCATATATTGCATGTTGTTATTCAGGGGCTGTCAAATGCCAGGGAAGACCTAACAGATTGTGGCCATCTCTAATATGGCCCAGTTCTGGGCGTTGTTACCCAGTGCAGCTCATTCCACTGAAAATGAATACTACTAAAGCCATACCAGTTTGAAAGAACAAAGCATGAAAGAAGATTTGGTGTGCCCAAGTACCAATTTGACTCAGATTTGGCTTTAGCAATTTATCACGGGGAAGATTTCTACAAAAGGGTAGAAAAAAGAAAATCCTGCTTAATCAGCAATGCAGATCTTTCTGCTGTCTAATGTTCATGTTAAGGCAAAATGTGTTTATGTCTGGAGCACCATCTTACCCATCTGTCAATGGCAGAAGTGGTTTCTGAGGTCTCCATCCTAACCCAAGGGCTTGTGGGTGACCTCCTCTCCACTCTCCCCCACCAGAGAGAGTGCCTGTTCTCTGTGACTGAGTGATTGTGCTTTAATGCAGATCTATGATGTGATCTAATTGAAAGGAAAAAACCATCAAAGTACTGGTGACTGGAAGCCAATGTGGCTTAAATTCACTTTTACAGATTCAGAAAGTGCAAAGACCTTGAATGAGCTCCCTATAAAAGCCAGCACATGCTCATATACCAATTGCTGATGATCCCAAGAGCAGAAGCCTTTTCTACCTGCTGAAAATACGTGCTCTGTTTCAACTACTACATCTTGCTCTGCTGAGTTTACCATTTATGGAAAGGCTCACTGAAAAAGCTGGAGGTCTCTGCTGGGTTTGTATTGCCTATCTGAACCATCCTGGATGTTGTGACAATTCAACTGTCTCATACTTCAGTACAACAGCAATAGCTAACTGAAGCCATGTGCTGAAAGGAGGCAGGCTCTGCTCTGCAGTTGGTGCCATGGCTGGTGCAGGTGTCATCAGATTGAGCAGGAGCAGTGTGAGAGGGGACAGGGCTGAGGAGACCCAGCCCTGGCACGACTGGTAAGTCTGTGCTGCTAACAAAGAGACAGCAAATGAAATACGCTCGAGTAGCAGACCCTGGGTGGTCTCACAGCCCTGCCTACTGCTCACCTGGTCACATTTTGCTTTAGCCCAAAGGGCTGTGGACATGCAATAGCTGGTACCTTTTCTACCACTTGGTCTTCAGGCTCAGGATCCGTCTCTGCTGCTCTTCTGTAGGAGAACAAACAGCCAATAGAGACCATATTGCTTGGCTTTGATTTCTCTTGTGTTTTTCTGGGATGGAAAAGGTGATACGCTGTGATTAGCAGAAACCCTCTTACTTTGCTCTTTATTTGGGTTTGTGTATTTTTGGTTTCTCTCTAAAAGTCTTGTCCTAGATAATTCTCCTGTGGCTTGTGAATGCTTTGCTTTGTGAACGTTTAATCCAGTGTGGGCTTCAGCAATAATTAGTAACGTAGATATTTATGGAGACGTTCTGACCTGCATTGTTCATGAATATTTCACCACGGTGGAAATTTCACACCCTATAAATCACTAATGAAAATGTCATTTCCCAGCTGCATTTACCTGACTTGCTGTTAATCTTGTTGTATCCATTGGAGGCAGAATTACTGTCAGATTTGCAACACAAAAAGGAATTGGTTTTTAATTAGTGACCCCACTAGTGTAGGTTAAAAATTATTTTTTAAATGGTGATTTAATGGCCCTTTTCACATAACGCTATCAGCCTCATTGCCTGTAGTGATGTTTTGTCTACTGCCATTCAAGCAGGTGCTGTGAAGGACAGCATAACAACTGATGGCATTGAAGGGATTAAGGAGAAGAGCAATGGTACGGGAAAGGCACTTCTGAAAGCAAGAAGTGTCAGGGAGACCCCATGAAACCATTACCCTCTGTATTGACAAAGCTCACAAGGCAAAAGTGGCAGTCTCCTTGCTTTTGGTCTCTTCCCAAACTGGTCCTAAACTGCACCACCCAACCCTTGGGATGACATTTCATGAAGACAGTTATTACAAGATAGATTATTTTGTTTGGAAAGATCATAAATTATTCTGCCTGATTTATGAGTTGTAGCTTTGTTTTTTCATGATGTAATTTATATCATTGCCAGCATTCATGTGGTCAGACATCTCTAATTTAAAGGACAACAGAATGGCAGGGCACAAAAAGAGTGCAGCTTCCCTGAGGTTGTCACTGCAGACTAACTATTTGACTAAATGAAAAAAAATTAAGGAAATATTAAAATAGGATGGTTACTTTTAAAAATGATTGTGAAAAAAGATACAAATCATGCCATATGAGGGAGCTGTAGCATTCTTCTTTCTTGAAAGTCATACTCGAGCTGCATTTTATTATCCTGTATATTGCTGGCTGCAGATGCTCACAGTAGGGAAAAAAACCCAAACGAAAACCCTGGTCAGTGGCTGTGAAGCTTTCACATCATTAGATTCTGGGAAACTCTGAATTTCCAGAAATGAAGCCCTGCTTCTGAAGTCCTTGTATAGACAGATGCTTCTCAGTGTGAATGTTACAGCAGCACCTCTGCAGTCAGCTGAGCGATTGTGGTGAGGTAACACTAACACCGTCTCCTGCTCTCAAAGGAAGCCGGGGGATTTTCACCCAAGTCTTGAATACTCCACAACTAAGGGTTCTCTGCATCCATGGTGATTCAGCTCTTGATAAGGCTTCTCGTATATCTACTGCTGTGACTTTTCCTGCAGGAAGGATAACCCAGACTACTTGTGAGCTAAAATTTGAGGTCTTAGTCAGTCTTGATCATTAAACACACAAGTGTGCCATAGTTTACCTCATAGAACATGTATCTGACATGTTTAAGATAAGGCCTCTTCCTACAGCTGCCACAATATGAATTTAAGAGCTTGAACCACCCAAATTCTGCCAAAATCAAGCCCAGTTTCTCTGTTCATGTTGCTAGGTTTTGAAGCAAAGCTTAATTCCTGAATTTAGCACGCTCGTGTTTGAAGACATTATCTTTCATGACTAACAACTCGGTTATGTCGGAGACCATGGAGCTGTGACATGACTAACCACCCCCTTCCCAGACTGCAGGCTTTTTTATATTTTATAGAGGCTCATAGCTGTGGTGTTATTCACTGCTTTGAGATAACGCCTCTCTCGGAGGTACTTTGTCTGAATCAACATTCCAAAAGCAGCTGTCTCTCACATGAGTTGTACTTGCCTTCAGCAGAAACACAAGGCACTCTCCTTTTAGAAAGGAGAAAGCCAGTATCTTTTTGAGAAGCAGATTAACCATAAGAGTCACTTTTGATTTTTTTAAGCTGGGGTGGGGGGTGTTGGGTGTTTAGCTCTCACAGAGGAAATGCTCTGAATAAGAAAAGCGGCCTACTCTGTATATCAAACCATATCAAGAGGGGTTGTAGGGCTAACATAGTAACATGATATATTGTCTCTTTGAGGGCTTGTCTGTTTGTGTTCTGTCTTAGTGTGTATTTGAAGTGTGTTTTGAAGGTTGTAAAAGCAGTGCTGTTTTGGGACCATGAGCTTTCCAAGTCTCCATGCTCCCATCCTGAGAGTACAGAAGGTGGAATGAACTGATCAGTTCCTTCCCATGACTTTGAAGGGCAGCCCCACTGTATCTCTGCTCTTAGGTGATCTTTTTCTTTAACTAGAGTTCTGTTTTGGTGCGGTTTGCAAGCAGATTTGTTCCTCCCTTGCCTATGTGAGGGCTCCAAGCAGCCTGCCGGTGAATTCAGCAGAGCAAACCCTGCAGGGCAAGGTGAGTTTGCAGGAATGGATCCCCAAGCTCATATTGTCAAACACTTTGACAAAATGGCAGATGAAATTCCTTGTTGATAAATGTGTAGTGATGCACATGGGAGGAAAAACACACTCAGTGATAGTCTTTGAACTAGCTATTAACTCCAAGATCTCTTTCCTGAGTGGTTTTATAGAACTATCCATTATATTGTCAGTTCAGCAGAAAAGCAAAACAAACCAAAATCCCATCTGGAATGGGAGGAATTACTAGGAAAGGACTGGAGAATAAAGCAAAAAACATTGCTATGAGACTGTATAAGTTTGTTCTGCACCCACATTTTAAACACTTTGTTGTCCAGTTGTGATTCCCTCCTGTCCCCCCCCCTTTCAAAAGGAATGGTACAATGGCAAAAAGCACAGACTTTCAGTGCTGAAAAAGAGTGTGTGTGTGAATGGATAAATGGACACATACTTTTCATGGCAGCAGAGAGATGGCTGGGGTGGGGTGTGATTGAAATGTGTGACATCATGAGTGGCTTGGAGAAAAGGCATTGGAACTTAGTGTGAGAACAAGTCACCTTCGTGTAAGATGGTCACATACAAGATTTAGGACAACTAAAAGTAGGTACTTCTTCACACAGCAGTTCAGCTGAGCTGTGAAACTCTGTCAGTTAATCATTGTGGATATCAAAAGCTAATATTGTGTCAGAGCAGGTAGGTAAATTCTCAGAGCAATTAGGTACATTAATGGAAGACTGGTCTGGCAAAGGCTACTGGGCGTGTGTCTGTCTCCTCTGGCTCTGGAGGACTCTGAGCCACTGGTGAATCAGGATACATAACAGGAAAGTGTCACTAACTATGTGGTTGTATTACACTTGCACTCTACCTTTGGCATCTAGACACAGGATTCTGGATCTTAGAATGATCTTTGAATCATCCCATACAACTTACATTTTTTTTTTGCTCAGTTGTGCTTAAATGCTCCCGAAACTGTTGTGCAGTACAGGCACAGGTTCCCAGCAGTCATTCCTGGCAAGAAGAGGTCTCAGTAATGTCATTCGTCCAGATTTAAGGAGACTACATATCCTGGCATCTATTAGATACCCTAGGAGCTCAGTACAGAAGCTTGTTCTCCAAATGTGTCTCCTTTTTAACCGTTATGAACACAGGGGACTTGGGAGCTTACTGTAATTCAGAGTTTCAGAAAGATAGAATCGTTCCAAAACAGGAATATATTTGAAAAGACTGTTCCTTTGGACACAAACTGGTTTGCTGCTTCACCTTGCCATGTTGTGAGCTTTCAGTTGTTACTGGTGGAGCATTAATTTTTCAAGTTGTCTCTCATCTTTCATTAATAAATTTTCTTAGGAGAAGGGGTGATTGTATTTAACTGTCAGGACAGACGCTAAAATGGTTGTGGAAGCTGAAGATTCTGCATATTCACCACAAAAGACTCTGCAAGGGCAACTGAGGTCTCAGATCCCTGCAGAGGAGCAGTCATATTCCAAAGATCTTCCCCTTCTTCTGGGATATGCATCTGTCCTGGCTTTGCACTGAAATTTCCAGAAGGAAACAAAAGAAGCATGTCACCTAGTTTGAACTGGTATTGTTGCCTGGCTCTCAGCTTCCAACTTTTTACACCTGAAGACACAGAAAGGGCATTTATGAACCTGAAGACCTCTGTCCTCAGAAGTTTACTTGCTTCATAGCTGCATCTGAGCACCCCATTTGATGAACTGAGAACTACCCTTGGCCTGATGGATCCAGATCTTGCTGTCTTCCTGTTTGGGAAACTCACATTTGATCCAGGTGGTCCATGTAGTGGCACAGGGGGATGTGAGATGCCCCTGTAACACCGCACGTTGCTGTGGCCGATGCTCTTCGTGTGGAAGAACAGTCAGATATAAAAAGAGAATGCATCTCAAAATACAGCTTCGCAAATCAAAAGCCTTGAGACATCTGTTTAAATCTTGATTATATCACCAGCTAATACAGATATCAGAGAGAGAAATCAGATTTCCTGTCTGCTGAGGAGATGAATTTATTCTTAAAACAACATCACTCCTTCAAAAGGGCAGAAGGGAGACTGTTTTATAAAGTTATCTTGCATACTAATAGATAACAGAAGAGAATATTTCCTACAAAATCCTTGAAAATAAACTTGTTAGTCCAAGTCAATAACCAGCTGGAGGGGAAAGGGTTATCTTGTAAACCAACCCAGGGAGGCTCCCTCATGGCTGGGCAAGGACTTTTTTGAAGCAATGGGGAGTTGTTAACTGTGAACTGTGGTGACACCAATAGAAAGAAAGATGACAGTGATCCCACGGCACAAAGGGCTGGTAACAGCACACAGATTTTGATGAGTTTTTCCAGGATATTTTTCTTCACACCTCATTTCAGATAGATCTCTAAAAGTTCAATGGGCCAGTCAGTCTGAGTACTAAGAGAAAAGCAAAAGCTTCAGAAAAACAATCTGAGGTTTAAAAACTGGAGTCTACATATTTCTGTGTCTTTTGGGACCAGTTCAGATACGTGCTGTGCCATATAAATACTTAATTCAGAGTTCATATAACATGTTTTTTTGGCCTTATGTGTCATATGGGTAAATAGAGGCTTTCATATCTCATGTAGTTCATGTAATTCCAGGAGACCTTCTGTGTGTAAGGGAAGAATGTATCTAATTTGGCTGATAAAGTTGTGAAGAGTAGCAGATAGTGAAAAATGGTGTGAGGTTTTAAGAGGGAGATGACTTAGCATGCGATAAATGTTATTTTTTATTCTAAATGAATGTTACCGTAGCTCATTTGGACTTCTGATTGTTGCAGTTCATTATTTATGGAAAGGGAGGGGGGGAAATCCCACATGCTTAAAGCTTTAGGGAGTTTTTAATAATTCGTGATTGATCCAGACATAAATTCCATATTCCAAAAGGGCTGAGTGTATTTGAAGCCAAGATTTTAATCTGATCGTGGGATTAGCCAAAAAATTAAGTTTGCAATTTATGTTTCAGACTCTGTATAGTTCATTAAAATAAATCAAAGGAAGAAGAGCCAAGGGAGCCACTGGAACCACTAAGGACTGCTCAGTCAGGTCACTACTTCAGCTCTTATTCAGAACTGTGCAGTAAAAGTGACCTTGATAGTTGGAAACTGGGCAATAAGAAAGAAATTGTGGCCCAGATCCTTTATATGTTCTTTTCTGATTTATTGACAACTTTGAGAAGGGTGACATAAGCTGAATCTTGAAGCAGCAGGATTTTTAAACTGTTTTTCTTCTTGAACAGCAAAGTGAAAGGGAGAGCAGAGGGAAGGCAGGTGAGACACAATCTCTCCCTTCCCACCTGAAGACCAGGGAGCTCACTGTGAGACTGGACTTGAGGTCAGAGAAATCCTTTAAGACATTGAATGCAAGTGAGGCAAGTGGTTATGCTAAACTGATTTATAAGTGACTAAGCAAGATTCTTGCACAGCTCCATCTCTCTGCATATTGTGATACCTGCCTACGTTCTGAGCATCAGCAGTTGTGCTTTGTCTGAATCGGTCCGTGAAGCGAAAAAACACAGCTGACTTTGCTCTGGAAAGGGCCAGGAGAACTTGCACAATCTGTCACAGTATTGTGGGGCTGAGGGCAATAGTGAGATCTGCAGACGCACCGTGTTCTGCAGCCAGAGGCAAATGGGTATTTTCTTACAGATGTAACAAAGCTGTTACTGGCATGTACAAAGGGATTGGCACACTTCAAATGTTATCCTTTCTAGGCTGGTATGTTCCAGCAGTATGTAGCCAGAAAGTGATTTTATTTTTCTGCTTTGTGTGGTTTCACAGATGGTGAAACCATCTTTCTTCTGTATCCAGATGTTGGAGTTGGTACCTGGCCCATCTGATGGCTTCACAAAACTTGAGAACTAAACACATGAACTCTGCCTTTTGCAGCACTTTATCACGTGTAACTGAAGCTGCCACAGTCTCTGTACTTCTGCGGGCAAGCACAAAGGGACTGTGGGTTTTGTAATGCAGGAGTGGAGGAAACCACAGTCTCAACCCCCTTCTTCCCTTGTCATACTAAAATTGAGTGCTTACAAAAGTAAGGAAAGAGTTGACTTTGAGTGTGTCCTGCTGGATACCTGTGGGAAGCACAGCTTTGCTCTGCCACACAGCACTCTCCATAACTATGAGCACTGACCAGATCAGAGCTCTCGAGACTGGGCACGTGGCATTCTCTATTCAGATCACATTCCCCCATCTGCTTTCGATGTGTTATTCTCGTGAGGAGGTTTGGTGACTAAACATTAGCAATGTAGTGATTGCAGCGGGTGTCCATGAGTCAGTGTTAGCTTATTCCTTTGTAATGGAATAGATGTTGAATCAAAACATATTTGATGATAATAGAAAGGGTAGTGCAGCTATATCATAGCCATGGTTTGTTACTGAAGGTTAAGATACGCACCTTACCCTTCCTCCACACAGCGCACAATTTTGAAGGCAAACTGGAAGAGGAGAGCACTGGAAAGCAGAATATGTGCAAAATGCCTGTCACTGAGAGGGCTGGTGCATTCCAAGGTGTGTTTGGAGGAAGAGGAGGAGGCAGAGGAGGGCACAATGCTGGTGGGATTTGTTGGATAGAGAACAGTTGTGTTGCTTTGCCTTATTCCTCTACACAGAGCAATTTCATGGGGAGGTCTTTGTTTATCATTACCTAATCAGACAGGTGAATTTTTTTTCACTCCCAAGGAGTTTTCTGTGCAAAAAAAACCCACTACATAAAGAGGAAAAAAAAAATTTATCTCTTCTTCTTTTCACTTGTTTTTTCTCTTCACTTGCCCTCAAATGAAGAAAATCCACAATTCTCCTTGGGAGGATGGAAGAAAAGTAAGGGCCCAGATTTACAAAGTGGTGGGAAGTTTATCAGGGAGCATGGAGTTCAGGAATCTTCTAATTCTAATGCAAGAAACGCCACGCAATTCAGTGAAGTGGTACATGGTTGGAAATATTTGCTCTATAGCAGTGCAACTTGTGGAAGACCGACAGATCTGACAGTTAAAGCCATTGGCACAGCTGAGGCTGCCAAGAAAAAGTAGAAGCAGCGACTAAGCAGCGAGCTGCTGAGCGGTGGAGCTCGTTCTCTGCAGCAGTGCAAGCTGCAAGAGGCGTACCACTGTGATCCACCGTGGAAACCCTGCCTTTCCAAAGCGCTCGGCATCAGGCTTCAGTGATCATTAATTACAGGGACTGCCTAAGATAATAATACTAATAATTACATTAATAATATACTAACTGCTTTTATTACAGTGGTATTCAGAGATTATTTTCCTGGTTGGAGTGATTAAGAGAGACTTAGCTGATGCTGTGGGTGCTGTGCTGGTAGCAGATAGCTCGGCTCTCCAAGTGCCTGCCCATGTTCAATGTCAGCTTCATGTCACAGCTGTTGTGGTCTGTCGGGGAGGATGTGGCAGATCTGTTGTTCTGAGTAGATGGTAGTTGCTGTGTCACCTTTTGTTATACCTTCCAAATAACTGGAAGAAGGTCACGTTCCCTCTTGGTCCATCTCTTTCCTGAAGAGATCTCGCTGAAATCTGAAACTCCTGGGCAATGCAAATCACTCATTTGTTACATCCAGCGATTGTCTCAAGCCGTGAATTGAAAATAAATTAGAAAGAGGGTCTTGTCTGTATTGGATTAGTAGTTAGGCTTTAGCTGAAAGCACTGATCTAGGCTGGTAGCCTCACCCCTCCCAGCTGTACCCACCAGAGGCAGCGTGGCCCCTGCACTTGTGTGTCTCTGATCACCGCAACCTTCACGTGTCTCCGCAGGGATGTGCCCGGGCTGGGTGTCAGCCTCACTGTGGGGGATACTGGAGAACAGAACATGGGAGAGCACACTTCCCACCATGGCCAGCAGCCCTGAGATGGTGTGCCTCACTGTCTGACTGACTGCAGTCTGCCTCTGCGCCCCGAAGGCAGACGGACTCCGGCAACAGAGTTTAACCCACACTTTCTTCTGACCTCGAGAATGAACTTGGTGTTTGCTAGAGTCTGAAGTTAATTTGTTTTGGCACCATCCAGTCATTGCATGAGAGTGACAGCAGCCATCCTAAGTGATAAGAGTCTTTGTGCCAGAGGCTGAGAGGGTGAGACTCCCCAGCTGGGAGCGATAGCAGACTTGTGTCGCTTCAAACAGCAGCAATTGGGGGTCACACAAACTAATGGTATCCCGCTTCTTGTGCAGCTGCATCACATCTCTTGTCAGGCCTTCCAGTATCAGCAGTGCTGGTATTGCAGGGGGGAGAGGGGGGCTGTCCTGATGCTGTGCTTTGTCATAAGTCATCTCTGAAACTCAAGCCAGGATAAAATTTGCGGACAGCTTGTGCCCACAGCAGTCACTGTGGGGTGAAGGGTGGTAACTTACTGCAGTGGGCTACAATGTGCCCCACATCCATGTCGCTGGAGGATGGCATCCATACCATTGTTCTGGTGAGGGCTTAAGCTCACAGGGTGCTTGAACAAGACAGCTGAGGGAAAGAAATGAACTTAGCATTTTGTTTTATGATAATGATGCTGAATTCTGATAAGAACAGACTGTGCCTTGCATTTTACATCATTCACTCAGCTTTGCTGTAAAAGCTGCCATTAAAATGAATTAGAAGACTTGCTTCACTTGGGTTAGCTCAGTGTAAATCTTCCTCTGGGTCATTTACTAATTTTAGGTGACTTGTGAATCCAGCATCACACTATTTAACTAGTTACTACACAGATGTCATAGACCCTTTTAAAGCACAGTTCTTGGCTCTAAATCACTCCCAAAGCCAGTCAAAAACACCTAGTCCCCAAGCTGCTACCTGCAATGGCTGCTAGAGATATTATACTTTCAGCCTTTGACCCTTTATCAGATTTAATTGAAGTTTTAGCTCATTTCTTACATTACTGAGCACTCAGCATTATGGTAACGCAGCATGGGCCACCTGCTAGTGACCTATCAGCTGCTGGATGTTATTAGGAATCAGCTTTGATTGCCTGAGCATTCACCTTCCTAACAGCACCGTCCTCTCAGAGCAGTGCCCGTGAGGCTGTCCAGGATCCTTCTCTGCACTCTGCTGCTATTGCAGCCTCCCTCTCTGCTTTTTGCATTACTGTTCACGTGGTGTTTGACCCCTACACCACCACGGTGCACAGATGATTCACTGTCCTGCTCATTGGTTCAGAAGTACATTTTCTGCCTTCCTTTCTAAATGATTACCTGTCTGGAAGCCGCAGTTTATTCCTCTCAGCTTGTCCCCTCTTCCACACCTAGTCCCACCTTGAGTCCAGAGCCTTTGGCTAGGAGAGCAAGCCCTTCATCCCTGCACACAGCATGACTGCCACAGCATCTAGTGCTTTCTCTGGGGAGGAAGGAGCTGTCTCAGGTATGACCTGTTTTTCTTAAGCAATGACCAGTTTTATTCTGTGTTTGCTCCCAGGTCCGATGTACAGAATTCTCTAGAAGTTTAGCTGGGGGTAACCATTTGAGCTCTACCAAAAATAAAAAGGGAAAACTGGTTGCAGTTACTCTTCACTTGATTTTGGTAATCCTGCCTGAGGTTAATTTGTCAGCAATACAACTGGGGGAAATGCAGTGCCCCTGGTCTGCATGAATGGAGCAAGAAAAAAGGCACAGCGTTCTGATTGAAATTAATATTGATCCCACTAATAAGAATCAGAGGACCAAAATAAATTACATAAATGGAGTTAATCAAGACAAAAAAATTTCCAAAGAGTAGCCTTGTGTTAATGGAGCTGATTTTGCTGAAGTCAGGTAAAGACATAGAGAAAGATAACAGACCGTTCGTTGAGAAAGACAGTGGGCACTGCTGCCTCCTGCTCTGGCTGCCCAGGACTCCTTAGGTAGGAAGTTACTTCTGAGGCCCCAAGGTAGGACTTTAATATAAAAACCCTATTTTATTTTTTTTTTTATTTTACCTCTGTTTCTGTGAAAATACCCAAGAGCCTGATACTGCCAACACATTTGCTATGTCA
>WUAM01000103.1:909520-948174 GCA_024336885.1 Actenoides hombroni | reverse complement strand
ATCTGACCTTTCTTATCTGCAAAACTGAGAGTACTGTCAAGGACTCTATGATGGAAGTACCAGTTTCACTTCTCTGATAGATTGATAGACGTACCTCCCTTTGTTTGGGGAGTGTCCCCAGCTTGCAGGTGTCAGTACCCTGGCAGCGCCTGGGAGCTCTGTGCTCTGTGAAAGGGCAGAGCAGCCCTGCGTGCAGCAAGCAAACAGCTAGGGACCAATGGGAGCTGGAGCAAGGGAAGCAGTTTAAACTTTTTTGGCAACAGACAGAAAGAGCAGATAATGGTTTAAAATACTTCTACACTCAGCCTTTGCTGAGCGTGGCATTGCTAAACAGACATTGTTTAACTGGTAGGACCAGCTGCTGAGCTCTGAACTTCCCTCCCCTGGGGAAGGAGGAAGGAAACGATTGCCAGAGGAGCACATTCCAGGCACACTGGCCTGGTGGCTGGTTCAGGACCTTCTCCCAAGGACCTGAGTATCCATTTTGCAGCATTTTGTTCTGCAGGTAGCAGAGAACAGCAGTGGCACTCATAGGGTTTGTGCAGTACAGCTTGCGAGCATCTTTGCTTTGTGTGAGCGGCTTTATTTAGAACTGGGGCACTGCCACCGCTGTCCTGGTAGGCAGGGCAGAGGAGACAGAGCTGCTTATTGCTGTTTGCCAGGTGATATCTGTTGTGCTTTGGGAGGAGGAGATCAGGAGAATTCCTTTGCTGAGGAATTGATATGCAGAGTGGAAACAGGACTCAGGCAAACCTTGTCTACTGTTGGAAAAGTCTGCTGTGGTAGAAAAATTCAGTACCACCCACGCTCATCTCTTGAGTCCTGTCATAGCCAGGCTTCAGAAATGCTTGAGATACTATATCTCATGGCATTCAGAGTAGGTCTTCTATGCCTGGGTTTTAAACTGGCAATGGTGCCTAATGGGCTGCTTATTTCACACTGATTGAAACATGATTGGAGTCTGGCTGTCACTTCTCCAGCTCAGCAGATCACAAATCTGTTTCCACCCCTTACATAGTTCTGTTGTATGAAGCTCAGATGTGCACCTGAGTATGTTCAGAGAGATCTACCATATATCCCTGGGGTTTCCCACAGAGCAAATCAGGACTATGGCATCTCTAGTTCTACCAGTTTGATCCATGCCCTCCCCTACTGAAGCATTATGTCACCTTCTACCACCACTACTACCCCTGACAGCAACCATGGAGAAAAAAATTTCTGAGTGTGGTGAAAAAGAAGACTCTAAACAAAGTTTGACATTCACCAAATCTGCTTCTGGGGACCTCAAGACAGTTCAGGGAATTTGGACATGTAATTTTCATTCTTTCTAGTTCAGTTCAATTTTTATTATATAGACTTTATTTAAATGTCTCAGCATCAAACATTGCTATTACTGGGTGTTGAGCTGTACTGGGTTGTTGTTTGTTAAATGTATTACAGATTGCTGCTTGTTCTTGAAATCTAACATTTTTTTCTTGACATTTTTCTGACATTCTAATGTTAGTTATTCAAACTTCATGTTACATTAGTACTTTCTTGCATATTTAATACATTTCAGTTTTGTCTCTGCAGCAGTTGCCAAAGTCTTCAGACAAAACCTTCAAAAAACCACAGAAAGTGTAAATTTTCATTAAAAAGTTATAAGAAGATTATTCCAGATATTTTCCCCTGGTAATGATTTCCCTGTGTTTGCTAGAGAACCTGTGTGCTATTGTATTCTAGGATGCTATGCACACAAAGTCAAGGGACATAAAAGAAAGCCTGAGATAGTGAGTCTATAAAATAATATGGCTTCATAATATCTAGAGCTACATAATGTCTAAGCTACGTTACCCCAAATGCTCAGAAACAAATCTTTCTTATCCATTAACTGTATTGTTAATGGCAGAAGATTTGCTATCAAAAAAGAATAAAACCAGTCAATATGGACATCTTGAAAATATTAGCTGGAGGAATGCCAGGAAGTGAAGAGCAAAGTGTGCACATCTGCAGTGTGCAGATGTTTTCCACTGCATTATATGGCCAACAGAAGTGTGCAAAGACAGTTCTGTTTATCATTGTATCAATTCAGGAATTTGCATTTAACACTCCCCAGATCTTCTATCATCCCGCTATTTCTTCATTTTCATAGGAAATCCTTCCGACATTAAAATAATTTCTTCCAACTTTGAAGTGATTTATGCCCCAAATCATCTTCTGACTACTTGAGATAAATGCAAAATGCCACCATGTAATAAAGAAATAGTTTTCAGCAGAAGAAAGCTGTTTTGCCTACCTTGAGGGTATTCTTTACCTATGGTGTGTGCTAGAGAAACATCTCTCAGTCAGTTCTTTTCCACTGTGAAGGCCCTGGCACTGCTGGTCCTCTGTCTTCTCAAAAGAAGGTACCAAAGTATGCAGATAATTGATCTCTGGGGAACTGTGGTAGTGTAGTTGTCCCCAGTTACTGAACCCGGTTAAGGAGTAAATATATAGTATTTAACAGTTTGAGCTTTACAGAGGGTAGGAGGAGAAGGAGGACAGTCAGATTTGCTAAGCAAATGGTGTCTTCTCAATTTTAAGTTCTATGAACTTAATTTGGGCTGTCATTAGACTCAGACACTCGAGAAACTCATGTGGTGAAAGCAGAGGAATGGAGATCTGATCATTCACCTCCTCAGTAAAATGAAAAGCTGGAAAAAGGTGACCAGGGTAATTTTTTAGAAATTAGAGAAGAAAAAGAGAGGAAAATAAAGGAGAAGTGTCTCAGATATTCCTTGGCTTTGCAATTATGGAAAAAGTCTTTCTGTTCCAGCATGTAGTCTATTGTTGTTCCAGATGAGGCCGTCACATTGACCCAGGTTCAGGAGATCTTGTTGTGTGAGAGGAAGGAGTGTAGAAATTGCTGAGTGAAAGGGAACAGGAACACATTTAGGCTTTGATTTAAAAACAGTGGACCTCACTCTTTACTACTTTGCAGCTTGTGCCAGCCTTTGTCACCAACGTAAAGGAAGGGCGAGGTATTTTTCTCCTTCGATGCTCAGCCTCTTCTGATGTGTCAGCAGAAGGTGCAGGTGAGTGAGAATCAGAGTCATCAGGAAAACACACAAAATGATTGAAATTCAGGCTGTGTCTTATATCCCCCTTGTACCAGATCAGCTCAAAAAACCTCAAATATCATAACACCATGAAGTCTGGAGCCTCTGTTTTTGAGCAGGGACCTGTGACAGCTTTGCCTCCAGACCTGCAGGCACCAGGCAGCTGCAACAGGACTGGGACCCCAGTTCCCCGAACTCTGGGCCCCACTTGCTGTCAGAACAGCTCTTTCCCCATCAGTTCTTGATTTATAGATGGCAGCAGAATAGCTTGGCTGGAAGGATGATGTATGAATGTGGGGAATATTGAACACACTGCATGAAAAAATAATCAGTTTGAAAATGGGTAAATTGACTTAACTGAAAGCTGTGCCTGTAGAACCCCTAGAATATGGAATACTGTAATGAATTGAAATTAATAATTAATGATAGGCAGTTAATTAATTGATTGCCATTTGTACTGAAGTTCAGAATGATGATGCACAATAGCAGAGGCTTCTTAGTTTGGCCAGCTGCTTTTTAGCTGCGTTACCATCAGAAGGTGTCTGACATACAGCAGGCAGGATCGCCACCTGTCAGCTACCTGGCAGAGGATGTGGGGGAGATCTCTTACAGTCAGAGAAAACTTCCTTCAGCCCATCTCCACCTTCCTCTTCTTGCAGAAAGAGCAAATTCACTATGACAAGTGTTTAAAATGCTAATGCCTAATCATTTGGCATTATGCGGGAGGAAGGAACGGTAGAAGCAGAAATTTCTTCAGGCCTGACGTGTTCATAGATCTCGACATGGCTGGTCTAAATTCTCACACTAAATATCTCATAGAAAACTTCACTACTGAAAGGTGAGAAAAACATTAATATTCAAAGCCAAGGTATTCAAAGGGTTTTAAAACCTTTCCTTAACACATAAGTAGGAAAGAACGGTACCCAGTTACCTGGGTGCTCACTGCTGAAACATCCTTAATTTAATTCATACTTCTCTTCTCTTTTTGGAATAATTTCTTTGAACAGAGAATTTTTTCTGAAGTGACGATTAGGCTGCTTTTAATGGTATCCCTTTCTTGTGCATTCAGACGGCTGCTTGGCGCGTGCCCGCGCTGTGTTTACGTGAGGATGTCCAGGGGACACTGCACCACTGATGCTAATTAACAGCCCGAATGTCCCTCTTCCTGCTTCCTGTCACACATCATGTGATGCTGCCAGTGGGAAAACCAGAATTCAGGGAGAATTTCATGCTGAATTTCAAGCTGTAGCAAAGATGAGGTACCTGCAGTCTGAGGCAGATTTTTCATATCTGAATTTTGCTTGACTGTGTGTATGGGACCAGCCTGAGCCTCCTTAAGCACTCACAGCTCTGGGTAAAGGAAACCCCAGTCTGTGCTCTCTGACTTGTGTGTATTTGCTGGGATTCTGTGACTGCAGGGCCAAATCAGAGGCAAAGGCTGGAAGCAGGAAAGTGAGAGGTTAGCACAAAGCCAGGAAGATTTTGCAAAAAGTAAGTGTGGATGTAGGACCAGGGGAAAGAGAAGAGAAGACGACTGAGATGCTGTGCTGAGGAAGTGAGAACACAGGGTTGAAGGAGCTGGAAGGAACTGGAGAGCTGTCGCTGTTGGGAGACAGCAATCAGGCATCTGAGGGCTGAGGACTTTGCAGAGGTACAGCCAGGCCTGAGGGATATTGAAGGTGGTGGAGAAAGTAGACAGGGTGAGAAGCAATAATTCCTGTGAAAATCTTTATAGAAATATTTGAACCTTTTATTTAGGAATCTGTGTGAAAGTCTGTATGAGCTATAAATAGAACATACTCATCCTGGGGCCAATAATATTTTTTATGCAAAATAAGCTAGCACTTCTTCTGTTTGTTCTTCATGATTCTGAAGGGCAGATATTCTTTCGCAAATTTTCCTAACAGTTTTTGGAGCTGAAATACAGTTGCTCAGTAATTTGTGCTAAAGCTATTGCTAAAATTCAGAATCAGTTAATGAAAGCAGTGTTAACTCACTGAACTTTAGAAAAGTGAAAAGGGAACGCAGAAGGCAATCTGCCCTGATGTCTTTCACCACGTTTCTGTCTCTTACATCATGATGCCGAAAGGCCAAAGCAGCACTGGGGAAATACACTGCTGAACATGGAAGTCGTGCTTCCCTCCTTAATTAGAGAAAATGAACGATTTAAACTCACAGTTGATGGTTAGAGAACCAAAGCCAGACTCATGAACTTTCCAGACGTACTCAAGTTCCCCAAAGTCTACATCAGGGAACTGGCAAGGGCTTTGTCTGGAATTGCTCAGCTAAATTACCTGGTCTCTTTTTCTTTCCTCTTCATGGCTCACCCCGGTAAATAATCTCCATCAGAAGGACCTACGTTTGCTGTTCTGTGGGCAGGGTCCTATACTCAGCAACAATTTCAGTGCCACATCCAGCCCATGTAGGCTGTGCTGGGATTGATGTGGCACTGGGGCAGGTACACCAGTGCCTCGTGGGCAGTGTCAGTGTGACCCTCCAGAGGTCCGTCCTCATGTAGGAAAAAACCTCACCTCACAGCTGCAATGTAAGAGTACTTGCTGCATGTTTAGTCCCTACCTCATACAGAGCATGGAAAACTTCCATAGTTAGTAATGTTGCTTTCAGCCAGCCTGTTTCCCAGCTCTGTGACCCAGCTGCTTACAAGGAGAGCACCATTAGCCTGTGGTCTGTGGACAGTCATTCACACCAGCTGCTGGAAGTGGATTAGGCATTCTGCCTGGGCTTTATTTCTGTACTGATAGTAAGGATTGAGATGTTTGGGGGGGTTTCTCAATGAGCATCAGTTGTGGTTTTGTCTGTACCTACGCTCCCCTTTACTGTTAACATTTACATACCAGCTTTCTTGGGGAATGCTTTGCTGGCAATATCCTCTGTAAGATGGCCAGATCTTGGAGATCTGGACAGTTAGGGAAACCAGGCTGAACTTGGAAACTGACTGCAGATCTTGGCTGCCTGAATCCTCACCCAGAAGTAACCTTGGTGTAAGATTCTCATTTTGCTGCTGTCTACCATTAGCTTATCTGAAAAGCCAATAGTAAAATAAAAATCCATTTTTGAGTGTGACCTATTCATAGTGGTTTGCAGCAAACATAGGATGGCCGTGAGCAAAGGCTCTCCAGTTCTTTCTCCTCCACTGAGGCAGGAGTGCTCTGTAAGTAACTACTAACATGGAGGATCAAGAGCCACCTCCACATCTGCTCCTGGCACTGTTGGAGACAGAAGCAGGGCTGGGTAGACCTTTGGTATGTCTTGGTCAGCAGGAACTTTTTAAGCTTTTCCCCCATTTTCATAACATGTTCTCAGCACAGTGTAAACCTGCTGTTGCTCTTGGACAGGCAGCACTTCCAAAGAAACCTTGGCAGGCCTCACCTGACCAAGCTGGACCCTTTTTGGTACAGACTCGGTGCTTTGCATCAGAGTGGGTCTGTTCAGCCAAGAGTTCCCTGTCAATGTCCCCCATGTCCCACAGACGCTGTGCCACCACCCCCTCAATAGGGTTATAAGAGCAAAGCTGCTGTGCTGGGTGAAATGGGGTGAGCTGCTGGAAGAGAAAAGGTGTGGAGCAACAGGCACCTCCCTTGCTCACATCTTGCCACAGTTTCAGGAGGCTGAGTGAATGCCATGACAGCCCTGGTGACACCAGAGGAAACCCTTCATGGTCTTCTGAGCTCCAAGTGAGAAATTTTAGCTATTTCTGATGGGACTATAAGGCGGCATCGGAAAGCTAGGTAAAAGTGTTCAGCTACACATTTTTTAAATATTTATTTTATATATGTCTATATATAAGAAACCCAGATGTATGTATGTCATCTGTGAAGTCCTGAAGCTCATAATCAGCTCTTCCTTGTTACACACGAAAGGCATGCAGCAAGGTGCATAAATGAAATCAAACTAAAAAGCAGGAGCAAATATATGGACTTCTAAACTTGTCAATGTGTTCGATATGCATTGCAAGTAACAGGAAGAGGGGTGCTGTAAATCAGAATTTGACTTTTCTCCCTTCCCTGTGTCATAAAACATAACGAGTCTCCATGGGCAAGAAGGAAGGGCCCATCTCCTTCCCTGTGATTGAGTGATGCTATAAACCGCAGCAGCAGCAAGACGGCTCTGTTGGGTTTGCTGGGCAAGACCTTGACAGAGTTGTTTAGGGCATGTCTGCAGGACCAGACATGAAAGAGAGCTCAACCCGAGCTCAGCGTGAGCCGCAGGGGCAGGGGAGCGGGCTGGGCTTTGGGCACCTGCTGCTCCCTGGCAGCACCGTGGTCCGGCACAGTGCCAGGAGGTCCCCGGCGCTGGAGGCAGGACGTGGCTTCCAGAGGAGGGCAACCATGTAGCAAGGCAACTTGCCTTCTCAGGAGCACTGTGAGAATAAATATGTGTTGCTTGGAGAGTATGGTAAAGGAGTGCTATCGGTGTTTTTACCAGAAATCAGTTAGACGAGACTTAACAATTTACTGTGCTTAAAATTATTAACAACTGACAGGCTGCCTTTGTTTTACAGTTAAAATTTACATCTGCTCTAAAACAAATGGAACAAAAATGCCCCGAACCCAAGGAACTGTCTTGTACTTTTAAGCCATATTTTAGCTCATAAGAGTTCTTCTTTAAAAAAAAAAAAGAAGTCTTTTATCATGTCCACTGCCATTCAGCGGAGCTGGATTCAGCAGATTCAGATTTACTGACTTGAATTCACTGTGCCAGCTTTTGCTGGAGAGCAGTATGGCCTGGTAAAAGCTGTGTGGTTTTGAATAAAGTTCTCATGCAAATGCAGTTTGGAAGACTTTTAAATAAACAATTAAAATCTTCTATTTCATACAAACATATATGTTTACATTAATCTGCAGCTAAGTTAACAAATGCTGGTTTTGCCTTAAATATCGAGTTTGATGAAAACGGTGTTTTGTGCTGAGCTGGTCATAATGATCGTGTAATTCAAAAAATATATGAGACATTAAAACTTGGTGACATCTCCTTCCCATGCTAAAGACTGTAAGAGGGATTAATGGGACCAATAAATCCATTCCCATAGGGAAGACTGTAGAAAAACTGGGAAGCAGTACGAAATATAGCCCACCTGGTAGTTTTATGGTGCTATCTGAATGCTGTAATCATTTTAAAGAGATGCTGATTAGTATCAGCAACAGGAGTTGAATTGGCAGCATTCGTAACATCAATTTCGACAGCACTGGAGGTCCTTAAGTTCCCATTTTGTGACTTGGTTGCAAATGATTCATCCAGTCAGCAGGTGCTGTTCAATCTGTACTAAATATATATAACCAACAGATGAAGGAATGCAGAATTTGCACTTAAAGAAATAATTGAATGCCTCAAATGTCACTGCAATTCAATGATTTGAAAGGACATTTTAGAGTACAGACAGAAAGTAGACGGAAAAGATACAGGCCTAGCTTTTCAGTGAAGTGAACGTGGCCATGCTGGTCTATCCTAACTGGGAGTCTGGCGTGCAGTTGGTTCTTTCAGTTCTGTCATGAGTTTCTGCAGGTTTCCACAGCCGAACCCCTTCCTGCTAAAACCCAGCCAAGCAGCAGTGGTTGGCTCCAGCCAGATCATCGGGATTCATCTGGCTGAGCCTGAAGGAGGGGAGGCAAAGCATTGTAATTGGGAAAAGCAGAACCACTTTTCCCCAGCCATGGATGGTTTTCAGTTTAGAAACTGGGTGTTTCATGAACCTGAAAACCAGCATGACAGCATGGTGCCATCAGCAGGAAGCATCAATGATTATGCTTTGCAAGCTCTCTGTGTCTTTCCATTCAGGTTCTGCCACTGGGGTTTATGTGTTTTCGGTGTCTTCCTGGATGTGTCTGAGGTACACGACTACACGCTTATGTGCATTTCTCCTGAAGGGAGGAATTGTCCATAGGCTTGCTATGAAATGAGGTCATTAGAGAGAGACAAGGACTGTGACTGGTACTTGAAGTTCAGCTGAAGATAAATATCACATCCTCAAAAGTCAGTTTGCTTTGAAAAAAGTATTTTTAAATTTGGCTTTAGATATAAATCAAACTTCAGTATAAACCTGACACTCTTGAGTTCTCCAGCCATTTTAGGTCTGTGAGGAAGGACTTTCACCAGCAGACTGTTCCTGTCTGGTGTTGTCTCATGTGCTGCACAGAAATGCTTGGCTGTCTTGCAAGCAGACTCACTGCTGTCACGCTAGTCAGGAACACAGACAATACCTCACCATGCCCACTGTGCTGGGGAGGAGAAGCCAAAGTAAGGAGTCTTGTAGCTGCTCCTAGTTAAGGGGATGATGAGGTTAAGGGTGTGTGTGTCTCTGGCATGCTCCTGCTTCTATGAAAACTTGTGGTCTGTGGATTGGAGGAGGAAAGGGCACAAAGAAGCCCTAATTTCATCCTCTCTGATCTTGGATATGTGGCTGGGATGCAAGGTTAGGTGTTGAGTGTCCCCATGCTCTCTGTACTCAGTGGTGTAGCAGTTGTGCTGATCTCTGGCGACGTGCCAGCGCTTGTTGAAGGCACAGCTTCTTTGGGGTCCTGTCTTGCTTGCACTTCGTTCATTTTGCCTTATTTACACAACTGGGCAAAAATTCTTGGAAGAGCTGCTAATGGAAACTTGTGTGTGTGCCTGCATTTTTGTCTGAAGCTGCTGTTGTGAGGGGAGGCTTAATAGGTTTTCCTAAGTATCCTCAGTGGAAGGTGGCTGTTACACCATTTCTCTAACAGCCACCAATGAGAGCTGATTGTGGTACAGCTGTGACATGTTGCTTCTGACCTAGTGAGGTTTTATTCTAAATAAATTTAAAGTACACAAGAAGTTGATAATGGTGTGTTGTTTACCCAAGATGCCATGTAGATTCTGAAATAGGGCACTGGTGTTTTACCTCCCTGCTGATGAAAGGCCAGGAGACATACTGCATTGAGACTATTTATTTCCAGCTCATTTACTCATTTACAAGTTGTCTAGACAAAATTTTTTAATTTTACTTTAAAAGGAGAGTGGAAGATACCTACTGTCAGTTCTATACTGTATTAAAAATAAGAGGAGTTTGTAAGAGTTGTGTAGGGCCATCTCTGAATGTTGTGTTTGGAGTTCATAGAGCTCAGCAGGATTTGCAACAACCGAGGCTGTCAGTGAATATAAGGCCCTTGGGCTGAACCAGTCACGTTTCCACCTGCAGCAGGTGAAGCAGAAGAAGTGCTGGTCTGCCAGCACGCACATGGTCCTAGCACAGTGAACCCCACTTACCCAATAAAACCCATTTTTTCTTCTCATGGCCATTTGGGGCTTCAGCTGCATTATATCATAAATGCAACTTTTGCTGTACCTATTAGCCTGGCACCTTGTTTTTTGCACTCTTTTCCATGAAACCAATTTCTACAGAATTTAATGACAAATTGGACTTAGATCAGCAAAGCCTTGAGCGTGCTGGCCATTGATCTTGTGGCAGAATGTATCAGCTCCCTTATTCATGGTGGTTTGGTTCCTATCACCGTTTCTTTTTTTCATTTCTTTGTCATTAATAAAAGGAGGGTGGGAGATATCTGCTGTGCTCATTATCTTTTCTATTCCCTGATTTTTCTGCTAATTTCCTGATATTTTAATTTCTTTCTTTCTCATTTTGGTTCATTTTCCTTTAAGGCATTGTAATTAATGGACTGTTCTAATTTCCTTTGAGACAACATTCTTAATTGCTGTAATTCTCACTTATGTCTTTTAGGCATCCCTGCTGGCATTGATTCATTTCAATTTGCATTCCCGAATGCTGCAACTATAAATACTCGGTCAATACACATAGCCAGCTCGTCTCCTGTCCTTTTGAATTCTATACAAGTTTTTCTTTGCTTCTTTTTTGGTAGAAAAATTAAATGGTGACTTATGGTTTTAGCATTATCTTAATGTGTGTTTGCCCTTATCATATTGAGGAGGTTATGCTTTGGGTTGGTGGTAAAGTGAGAGGGAGTTTTATGTGATGTGTTCCACTGTGCACGCCTGCCATTTTTGTATTATTTTGAGAATAATAACCTTGAGGGGTTTTTTAAAACCCAAGTTGTTAAAACAAATGATTTTTCCAGGGATAGAAATTACAAGTTATGAATAGGACGTGCAAATCTGGAAAAAAAATGATGTGTGCTGGTGACACGAGATTTCTTTTCCAAAGAAAAGGTGTGAATGAGATCATATGAAGCTGAAGGTCTCTAGCTTGGGTGCTTAATGAAGGCAGCAGAAGCAGCAGAGCGAAAGCCGTTATGCAGAAAAGCTTTGTTGTCTCTGCCTCCTTGCACTTGTCCCAGTGCCAGTTATGACCCCTGCCCTGCCATCGGCCTCTTGCAGTCTGGGGGGAGGAAACAAGTCCCCAGTCTCCTGCGACTGGACTCTGACTCCACATTACGTTAGCTTGGGACTGAACGGCTTTCAGTAGATGTTCTTCCTCTGTCAACTCACTTCCTGCAGGCCACCAGAAAAGCCACAAAGGAAATAAGTTTTAGTCACAGCTGAAAATGTAATGAAACAAAGCGAAGCAGCTCTGTGTCCTGTTACCAAACCCTTGGGTCACTTGGTGCTTCCAGTTTTTCCCTTGGCCTTTCACTCCGGTACAATTACTTCACAGGCACAAAAATTTAAAATGAGATGCAAATTGCTTTATTATATTACAGAATGACTGCATGAAAATTGCCCCTGTACAGAGGGGGGAGACTCCTCAAAGGAGTCCTATGTATAGACCAAACAAATACAACAAATAATTCACTTTTTTTTTTTTTTTTTCGTTTTCCTACCAATGCATTCCTATGGAAGGAAACATGAAATGGGTTCTGATGATGATCAGCACTTGAAGCACTTGCATTTTCTGTATTGATGACAGGGAGTTACAACAGGAGAAGATTGCTGTGCTGCAGTAAAATGGAAAAGGATTGACCAATTGTCTTCTCACCAATTAAGATGATTAATCAGCAAATTAGGACAAGAATTAAAAGCCTAATGCATTAAAATAATATTTGTACTGGTGATTTAACCTGCTTTCATAGATTACCCCCATTCAAGTTTGTGTTCACAGCACATCATTTACAAACAGGAGGTGCCTGCCGGGCAGCGCAGAGAACAGGCAGGAGGCAGAAGGCAGACAGGTCCCTGCTAACGTGTGCAGTTGCACCCTTCCCTGCTTCCCCACGTGTGTTTATTTGGAATTGTTTCATCGTTTTTGAGTATTCTGTTGGGTTTTTTTTAATGGGAAGTGTTTGCGAACTATCATCATGTTCAATGAAGATTTCCAGTTTCTCCCACCTCATTTCTTTTTCTTGTAAGTTTTCCATTCATTCACGAAAATTAATTCTGATTACCTTGTTCTTTATGAAACATATATAGTAAAGAGGTTTCATTGCAATGGCCAGGCAGCATTTGAGTCCAGGCAGTAATGTTCTCTGAGAACAGGCTGTGCTGCCGTTACACCTTTTATTGTCACCTGTACTCTTAAAAGATGTGCTTTTCCACTGCCCTGGGTGCTTGGCTGCAGAGCACGCTGCCAGCCTGGGCCAGATGCATCCCCTGACTCTCCCCAAGAAAGAAGAAGCAGGGAAATAGAGGGGTAGACTACAGCTTCTGTCTCCACCTCTGGCATAATACAAGTCTCCTCCAAGGTGACATCAGTTGTTTCCAACCAGCAATCTTTGAAACCCTCCTGAACCCATGGTGCCTTCTAGGAGGAGTTGGCTGGCAGCAGGAGCTCTGTGAGAAATCACTCAGAGCTGCAGATCTGGGTTCTCTAGATGGCACCAGAGGGCTTGGAGGGAGTTTGAAGCTTTCCCTGTTCCTTTGTGGAAGACTATGCCTGGCCACCAGCCTGGGTCTGTACCTGTATCTGTGAGGAACAGAAATCGAGTGCTGGCCCCTTGGTGACACTGCTGCCACAGCTGGCTCCAGCATGGTGCCCACCTCTCAGGTCCCAGTGATGCTGAGAGGCTCAGGGATGCTGTCTGCTAGAACAAGTGCTAATTACCAAGTTCTGAGGGCAGCTTAATTAGATGGCGTTTGTATTTTACTTAGGAATTTGTGCTGGGAGAGGATGAGGAGAGCAAAGGGAAACCTGTCATGCGATTTTATACTCATTCACTTTCACACTTTCTTCATTCTTATTAGCTTGGCAGGTTGTCAGTGGGATGGAGAACAGTGCCTAGTAAGAGTGCTGGAAAATAGAATACAAGCATCACTGCAAAGTGCACAGGCTGTGAAAGACGAGATTCAGGGACGAGATGAAAGCAGTTGTATGAAAGGGTAAAAGTAGCTTAATTATTACTTGGCAGAAGATATATGCAGCCAGCCACAGTGTTCAGTGAAGTCTCTGTTCATTTTCAGACCCCTTGCAGTACTCTGGTGTCTGACCTAGAAAATTCTTGGAGGTCACAAAAGGTTGTGATCAGGGGCATGATGTCCTTCTGGAGGCCAGGCACAAGTCATGTACCCTTAGTATCGATACTGGTGCCAAGCAGGTTTGACTGTCAGTGATGACCGTGAATGAAGATGTTATGTTAGGGTGACTCAGAAGCAAAGCCCATCAAAATCAAAGTCACTTCCGTTATAAGGATGGTTGAAGCAAGGTAAGGCCTGAGAGAAAAGTTGCATGAGAGAGAGGAAGGGGTCTCCTGTCCCGGAGGGCTACAGAGCTCTGCAGGCCAGATCCTGCCCCAGCAGCTTCACAGCAACTCCAGACCCTGTATAACCCAGATCCCACTTTGCTTGATTATACACACTGCTCCCGGGGTGGAGGGAGCAATCCCAAGCCAGAAGAGTAGGCAGGTTTGCAGCAGATGTACGGTCAGTCCATGGTGACAGGGAACATTCCCACTCAAGCTTTTGGGCACACTGCCTTTCAGACCTGCTCTTGATGAGCTGTTACTAAGTTCTTCTGTAGCTGACTGAGTGCAAGGGGACGCGGTAGACCAGTGGTGGCCAGCCAGAGGGCTATTTAGTTTTTCATTGACTTGAAGGCCAAATTGATATATTCCCTGGGTCATCTAATTGCCCATGGATGTATGCCATGCTCGTAGTGTCTTTCCAAAGTGGACTGTCACTGTTCAGTGAGTTTTGTTCCCCTGGTTGACTTGCCTGTACCCCTTCAAGTCAGTATTCCCACCAAGCTGGACATGCTGTGATGTGCTGAGAGCGGACAGACCGGGCTTTCTCCGCAGACTTGGTTTGGTTTATATTAATAATAAATTGGCTCATTCTTCCTGTGACTTGGTTTAAAGAAGAGATAGATGACTTAAAATGAGAGTGAATAAAAATTCAGGATGTGTTGGGAGCTTGAACAAGCTGGGCTGGATTCCAGGATGCTTCATAAAGACAGGAGAGGGGGCAGCAGAAGCAGTGTGAGCAGACAAGAAGAGAACTGGTAGCTGGCACGGGGCAGGGAGCGATTCCCCCTGCCCGATGGGGGAAGCGATATGAAGGAGGTGCTGCTGTGCCTGTGCTCTGTATAGAACTGACTTGTTTTAAATTGCTTTTAAGTTAATCAAGCTACAAGGGAAATGCTTGAAAAACATTGCCCCTTTTCCCTTTCATTCCTTCCTCCTACAACTGATGCTACTTCTGTCTTTGCCATTTTCTCATTTTTCAAAATCCAAATGTTTCTCCTGGCTCTGTGCAGAATGAAGGTAAATATGGCTTTTTCCCTGATGGCTTTCCCCCCCAAGCAGTCCTTCCTAGGATGAAAATCTAAGAACAGCTGTATGTAGGGAAAAGGCTGCTCCGTCCTGGACAAGCGAGCTGTTAGGGAGGGCACAGCCAGACCGGCCTCTCCTGCCAGAGCGTGGCCACAGCCCTGCCAGCTCCCCAGGGGACACGGCCAGGCACGAGGAGCACGCTGCAAGTGCAGAGTGCTAAGTAGCAGTGGGAGGAACAGTATCTGAGGAAATCAGTAATAATCCGGTATTTCTTTGGGCAAAGCAATAGGTGGCATGGTAAGCTGCCAGTGGGACACGCTGTCCCACCATAGAAAAAGGTCTTTGGAGTGGTGTGTTTAGGTAATGCAGCAGTGCCTGGTTGACTGGGCTGCATAAGAAAGTACCTTTTTTATCCAAGTATCATTCTAATAAGGGGAAGAAAGTGTCAGTTCTTTTTTTTTTTTCTTTTTCTACTTTTGTAATGAGTTTGCATTTGTTGTTATTTTCTTGCAAGGAAAATGATGAATTGGGTCTTAAGTTAACACCACTTTGTTTGCAAATTAACTTAAATTAAGTCCATGTAATAAATAAAACAAAATGCAACAGAACTGAAGGGAGGGCCAACTAATTTAATGATTTTTTTTTTTCCAAATTAATATACAGAAGAAATTTGAGCAATGTAGTTTTCAGCTGGCTTCATCAGAATAAACATTTTCTGCAAAGCACTGTTAAAGCAAGGAGAAAAATAAGACAACCAACACTTTGTGCTGTGGCTGGGATTCTGTTTTTGCAAAAGGATGGTGTACTTAGGCAAAGCAAATTGTTAATGAATGCTTTTATCCTCTGAAATACCAAAGGAGATATGAAATATTTTCTGTAATTATGCAGAATTTTCAGTGAGGAAAGCATATGCAAAAGGTAGGCAACCTGCACTGTAAGAATTGCTTCTCCAACACTTTTTCTTGTCTGTAAAGTCACAGAATTAATTATATTCCTCTCTGCTCTTTACATAAAGCACGTATGACTAAGCTTGCCTTCTGTGCACGTAGCCACCTGGAGCCCTGGGAATTTGCATGCTGTTGTTTAGATGGTCATACTGAGTAGACCAAAGCTGGTCTCACCCAAACGTTAAGGATGGTTAAGTTATTATCCTAAAGGGGCACAAAGAATTAAACCAAGTGGCTGAATAACAGAGGGTGTGCTGTGAGCTTGGACTGCATCTCTAGCAAGAGTAACCCAACTTTTCTTCCTTCCCTGAATTTAGCATCTGCCTCATAAATTCTCCTTCCCGGAACTGCCTGACATGGGAGCACACTTATTTAAGGTCAGAGCTAGCTTTTTGATAGCTTCCATAATGGTGACTGCCATTCTTAAGAATATGTACTGGAAGAAATATAAATCGACTGGCCTTTGCTGCCTGCCTCTGTTTATCAAAGTTCTCAGCTGTAGAAAAATATCATCGTGCTCTTCCATTCGCTGCTAACACCACTGAAGCCAGGCACTGCAGGGCTGACAAACGAGTGGCTAATGGGTCTGTTTTTAACAGCCTGGCTGCTACCAGGGTGTTACTAAAGCCATTTGTTTGGGGAGGGAACTGCTGTCACTCGTGTCGCAGCAAGCACTAACTTTGCTAAGAAACTGCAGGAGATCTATATTTAAATTATAATGTAACACCACAGAGGTTTGCTGTGCTCTAGAAACTGGCTCCTCACCCAGCCTCTGCTTCTGCCTGGGTAGTCTCTTCACGTTAAGATGCACAAGTGGGAGAAGTTAAGTAGGGCTTTCTAGATTGCACTTCAGCAAGTAAAAGTGAAAGCCAGAACAAGTAACTTCAGAAGCTTCTGAGAGCAGACAAGTGTCTGAGAGAGTGATGTCATCTACAAGAAATAATAGAAGTTCACCATGTAAAAGATAAGCTGAGGTGCTGGCAAGGAGATTGGTCTGTTCATATGCTAAAGCACAACAGAGACCCGTAAAGGTGGCCTGCAATATCTGTGTGCATTGCAGAACTCAACTGTGTGTGGGGATATGCCTTCCTTGGCCTTTGATTGGTAGCAAAGGCGATGACTGAGCCTTGCTTAGGTTGCATGGTGTGGCTGTGGAGTGCAGGGTTTGTCCACAGCAGGTCTCTTTGGACATACTGCTTCTTCAGCATTTTGTTTTGGCCCTTTATGTCCAGGCTCTTCTCCTGGAAGAAGACAAAAATTAAAGAATGTTGATGCCATGGAACAAGTATCTTCTTGTGTTATGCAAAGTTACTTCTCTTTGGAAGGCTTAGCTGTGCTGGCACAGCAAAGTTCTGGTTATCTGTGCCTGTCCCTGTTGTCCCAGCCAAGTCTAAAGAGTCAAACCTGTTGTTGATCCTTAAAGGCTGCTAAAAATGCCTCAGTGAGTAATGGATTCTTGGTTCAGTTGTTCAAAGAAGAAAGAATTAGTACAGCAAAGATTGAGAAGTACAGATAGTTCAGTCATGTCTTAAATGTAGATGCAGTTCTGTAGTTAGACATGACCTAGAGTATTTATGATTTACACATGACAGGCAGAGAGGCTCAGAAACACATCTCAACCTTTTTCTCCTAAGGAACAGTATAAGTAAGTTTGTGGAAACATCTTTGGGGGAAAGAACAAAAAATCTGCACCTCTGGTCCAAAATTGAAAGTGAATTGAAACTAAAACATCTGGGGCATCTTGGGAAGGTTAATTAACTTCTGTAAAGTTGTAAATATGTCCCTACACAGTCGATATTCACATTTGAAGTTATCTTACCTGTAGCTCTTGACGAAAATCTGCTATAAGTTATTGGTTGGATCGCTTTGGTCTTCTCATGCTCGTTCGTCCCTGCTTGTGTGCCAGCACTTTCAGATTTGTTGAAGCCCCTGAGGCTGCTGCCTCTTGATGGCACGTGTAGGTTCTTCTCAAAGTTTTTAGAAGAGTTCCCATGCAGGAAGCTCAGGTTGTAAAATTCACAGGGGCTGAAAGGTGAACCGAGAAAAATGCAAATGTAAGGAACACTTCACATCTTTCTGCTGGTTGCTTTTTATGACATACACCTCATGTTCAGCTCCTTAGTACAGAAGATCTCATGGGGATAAAGCTGTGTCTTTTCTATCACAGCCATTTAGCATAACAAGACCTTTATTTTCTTCAAAACTTCTGAGTGCAACCTAACATAAATATTAAATAAGTTACACTGCCAGTATTCCTGTGCCTCCACTTAGAGCTATTACATCACCCTACATTTCACTCGTGAATTTTCCCCCAGTTGGACATAGTGTTTGGCGAGGCAGCGAGCGCTGGAGATGATGCTGTGTGCAAACTTCTCAGCTGCGCTCCCACGGCAGAGCCTGGCCCCAATATAGATTCTCCTTCCAAAAATACACTACAGATTGGTAAGTGTTATAATGGCACCCTTAGCTTTTTCTTCACACAACCTTATCTAAACTTGAGCGAGAGCTTTTGTGAGCTGTTGGCGAACGCTTCTGTGGTGTAGGCATTTTGCTAATGACCTCTAATGAGTGGCAGCAGTTAACAGGGTGCAAGCTGGGCGGCTAACGGACTCACACCCCTGTGCGGGGGCGATGCCGCACACCGTGCGCAAACGGACCGGGCCAGGAGGGGCTGTGACTTGAGAAGTGACTAACTGTGAAGCATACAGAGTTGAAAGCCTGCTGGCTCCCGTCCCAGCTCTTGACTAGGAAGAAGAAATTGAAGGAGGGAAGAGGCTGCAGCTAGCAAAGGCGTTTCTGTGCAGCGTGGCAGGGTGTGAATCAGAAATAGCGAGGATGGCTCTTAGCAAGCTGCTCTGTAGCTGGTTCACTTTCTACGGCAAAGCTTCCTTGTCTAGCACCAGAGTGACTTTCTCTGGGGGGCACCACATTGCAGCTTACAGTCACCAGTGGCCTCAGCTGTCCTTTCACGGGGACAGATTTCTGACCTACCACTGTCATCTACTATCTCTCCTAGACGGTGACATCTTGTACACTTCTTGACTTCTCCCTCCCTTCATCAAGGCAAATGCAAAATAAACCCATTTGGGGCCTGGCAAGGGCTGTGATGTTTTGGTGGCCGTGTGCAGCCATGGGGTTTGGGTTGCAGTGCACATGCTTACCGTGTGCTGGGGGAGGGTGCTGGCCCCCAACCTTACGTGCCCCTGGGGATGACTCTGGCAGCACTGCTGTCCTGCTGTGGCATGCTTTGGGTCAAATAATTGAAAATTAGAGGTGGGAGGACTGAAACATCCTTCTCACCCACCTCATCTCCTGCATTGCCGCGCTCCTTTCTTTGCTTATGTTGAAGAAGTTCCGAGATACAGCTGGAAATCTTGACTGAAGGCCATTTGCTCCTGTCCTTGGATGTTTGCTGGGGTGGGGATGTGCGGGGCACAGCCTTCTGAGACCTGTGCCTGTCAGAGACTGAGCTCGGCAGCTGCCGGAGCATTTACTGGGAATGAGGAGGGGCTTTGCTCTTTGCTGGGGTATGTGGCAGTTGCAGGAATCCATTTCTAGTGTGGAAGGAAGCAGTTTATTTCCTGAAATGAAGAATATAGGGAAGTCTCAGATACCAAGGTCAGATCTCTACAATGACAAGAGGAGCTGTCTGTAAAACTCTTAGCATCAATACAATGTCCTTTTATAGAGAAAAGCAGCTATGTCTAAATTCTGCACGTTGCAAACCACCAAGGAAGTATTTTTTCCTAATCCATTCAAATTTAGGAAAGATTTCAGCCCGTGCCTCCATTGCACTGTTTTATTCATGCAACACACATTGCATTGAAATCACATTAAAAACAGTTAAAGCCATGAGAGGGAGGAGAAAGAGAAACCATGGTGGGGGCTGGAACAGATTTTGGTGTATTGTCTCCCTCAGTACCCAGTCACCAAGAGGTGCTATTTGACAGCTTTTTCCTGCAGACATTTGTGCCAAGATAGTGGAGGAAATAACGCTTTATTCTGTCCTTGCCTGTGAATTTCTTTGCCTTCATGGTTTCTTATGATCACCTTAATATTTTCTTACTGTGTTTTTTAGAGCATGAGTAAAAACCAGTGGCAACACACATGGCGCTTAGAAAATGATATCTTTTGTGTCTGGAGTTCCAGCTTATGGCTTTTTATTGTTGCTTCAACAGTCTAATGTGTTGCTAGAGGACACGTTTTAGTCTGGTTCAGATGATGTCTGTGATAAGGGGGAGGAGAGAAACCTTCAAGTGCTCTGGGAGGCTAGTGCACGAGAGACGGCTGAAGGCTGCAACACATCGTTATTCAGGGCATGCCTTCTGAAAGGCACTGGTTGGTCAGCAATTTTCATATGTGCCAAGTCTTAGGCTATAAATCATTTCATATTGGACCTAAACTGTATTACTTAACCTAGGCGTTGGGCCTGATTCTGAGCTTCTTGAGCAGAAGTTGTCGTGACGCAAGCTTGACTTTGGGAGCAGATCAGACCATGGTGTTGGGCCTCTCTCTACAGCATGTTACTGCTGGTGGGAGGCTTTTGTATTTGTGTTCTGTTTTGCTTTAAATTAAATGGTTATTTAATTTACTGGCAATCCCGTTTAGTTTTATGTCAGCACTGGCAGTGTGTGCTGCAGGGCACTCTGGAGGGGTCGCGGGTTTGCAGGGTGACTGGGTGAAAGGACTGAAGCAGAAGTCGGGGTTCGCAGGGAGACCTGCAGGGCAGCCAGCAAGCTGCCTGCTGCAGAGAACTTTGAAACCTTTTGTTTGTTTGTTTTTTAGAACTGAACTCACCATGAAAATTTGCACTCGTTATACCTGCTAAGCGCCACTGCTTCTGGCAGTGTTTAAATAGCAAGAGAACAGAATTCAGACAAATTTTTCTACCTGTGGTACTTTATTGGTGACTGTCAAGGAAGTATAACTCCCACTCTATTTAGGAAGTATACTTTTATAACCTCAACATAGGGAAAGCAGCATTTTTTGTTGTTACACAACAATGCAGATGGAAAGACCCCAAACCAGTGTTTCTGAAACTTTTTCCACCTGCTTGTAAATTTCCTTTGAGAACTAAAGCTTATTTCTGGAGTTATCCTCCATATTTTGATGTCTTTATAAATGCAGCAAAAATGTCTCTCTGTCTGCTGTGGCTCTACATTTATAGCATGCTTTCAGCAAAATCTTATTTCTGTTTGTAGTTGTAAAAACTCCCAAGCTGATCCTTAAATAGATCTGATTGCTCTGTAGCCCTTGTTGCCTCAATTTGTCTTTAAAATACTGATCTATCCTTTCTACTCATTAAACATATGCCCCTTCTGTCTGCCACCAAAGATTTTGTTGGTGTAAGTAGTGCAGAATATTTCATATTTTCCATGTGGGGATTAGAAAAGGCTTAATGGAGTGTAAATCTTTATATTATTTGAATAAAGAGGTTTCTGCCTTTCTTCTGATTGTTAATTTTTGAGCATTTTATTCTGTTTAACAGACCTGCTGTAGGGATCAGTGAGACCTGAGGTCAAGAATTGCTGGAAGTGAAGGGCTAGAGGCAAGCTGTAGTTCTAACAGGTTTTCCAGGGTCTGATTGGGAAAGCTGAAGGACAGTGCTGTCCTCTTAAGTAAGGAAGGCTCCACGCACAAAGCTGGTCCACCACCTCAAGCTCTTTAAGAGACCTGGCTATTGTTTTTGTCACCCTATATATTATTTATCACTGGCTTGAAATACCAGCATTTCAATAGGAAGTGAGATTCTCATTTTGTTAAATGTTTTTAATTCTGAAGGTAGGTAAAGATTTTGAACTTGCAGGGGATGAGCAAATAATAAAAACGTAAGAATTCAGGGTTTTTGGAAAAACAAAGGATTTGTGGCTTTTTTGTCTGCAAGTCCTGTTAAGGACTGCCTGCTATCTGCAAGCTCTGGCCCAGGGGTGGGCTGTGAAGGAGCCCAGAGCAGTTCCTCTGGAGCTGGTTCACCAGTCCTCCCCACCATGTCCATGCCAGTCCCAGGAGTAGCACTGCAGGACCAGAGCCCTTCTGGGGTAAACCAGCTTCACCAGCTTGTGCCCCGCCAGTAAACAGCTGTCCTTTAAATGGAACTGTAAGGTAAATTTTGTAATTGATTTTAAGGTCAGAAAGATGTTTTTGTTGTGTTTTCACTTGCCACATCCCCTGTGACGCTGTCTTGGCATCCCAGGTTGGGTTTCCTTGCTGGAAGGGTTAATGTCACACCAGTGTCACTCCTGTGGGTACACACCGTTACTGTAACTACTCTGGTGCCATTATAAACTAAATGTAGTGTACTTTTTCCTCAAAGCTGTTGCAAATTGACATTTGAAAAATCTTATTTATGCTAAAGAGATTATTGGAACTATTCTGCTGCTTAAAGCTTTTGTGCTTGTTTTGCTGATGCGCTTTATATTTAGGTCTTTAACTCACACATAGGTTGGGAAAAGGGCCTGTGGCAGAATGAACTGAGATCTTTGGGACTGGTGGGGAGTTTTCTGTCAGCTATTCAAAATAAGCCTTAAAAGAGAACAAATTTGGGGGGGAAAGGAGGACATCTGTCAAATAATTTGAAGAAATCTGAAAGAGTGGAGAGTGCTGGTGAGAAATTAGGTGATAGACATTTCCCTCAAAAAATGACAAATAACCAGATGTTGAGATCTTCTTTTATGAAGTGTTGTGTTGTCTGACTCAGAGAGGAGAGACCTACATCTGAGGCCCAGTATTGCTGTGAGCTTTAGAGATTTTGCCAGGGGAGGCAATTTTTTTTTTTAAAAGAGCTGCCATTGCAGAGAATGTGGCCCCTCCAAAGACGAGAGCTTTCCTTCCAAAGCAAAACTGACACACCTGCTGTAGCAGTGCCTCGTCTTTTATACATCTCTTTGTGTTACAACATCCCACTGGTTTTTAATGGAAATACTGGGTGGAATAAAACTCATTAGTTTCTTCTTTTTTTAGCTTTTTAATCAGAAATTCTGGGAATAATTCTTCTGTTTCATCCCTGCAGGGTCTGTAGCTGAGGTCTGTGGTGACATCCCAGGGATGTCTACAGTTCTTCCAAGACAAGCACTCTCAGATTACCCACTGTTACTCAGACCAGCCGCCTGCCGCCTTTATAACCTTCACCTCTCCCTATTAAAGAAACAGCTGAAAATATCTCTTTACATTTCAGAGCACCTTGCACTTAGGTTTTGTCCCTCTGAGATATTTAAAGCTCAAGCACTGTGCAGTCTTTTAACATAATTGTTGTCTACATTTCTCTCTGTGTACTTGCTCACCTCAGCAAACAAAGAATTGCACATCATTGATGTTCAGAGTCTGCAAAATTTAGTCCCTAGGGTTGTTTATACACTATGCTTGTTTTATTTTTCTCTCCCAGTGCTCATATCTGTCAGATGACAGCTGGGAAATTCAAGATTGTAGTGCCTATACAAAATGAGAAGCCATTTTCTGTTGATTTAATAGACAAGGCAGAAATTCTAGGAGGGAGGCACCATGGTTTTGTCTTGCCCAGTTTAAGGCCTGAAAATAAACAAGTAAAAACACCATGTATTTCTTGCTGTTCTGTGAAGTGAGCTTCCTGTGCAGGCAGCAGCAGGATCAAGCCTGGAAGCCCAGGCTGGAGCAAAAGCAGTCCCCAGGTTTTAGGTGATCCGTGGGCTAGATGTGAAACTGCCAGCTGGAGCTTGACTCGGAATCTTGCTCTGAGGACATGATCACATGGAAGATATTTTGCGTTGCTCTAGGTGGTAATTACACCTGTGAAGGATAAGACTGTTTCCTAGCAGTTGAGTCAGGTATGAAATGCTCAGATGTGCTTCCTCACTGTCCATACTTGGAGTCTCTAATGCTGCAGTTACAAAGATTGGGTTGCTCTTTATATCTAGAGGAGTTGCATTACACAGCATCACACCATTTGCTGCACATAAGTATATGCCACATACAGATACAAAGGGCACTGTAGTTTTTTTGGGAGGATTGCTTCATATTCATGAACAAATGGAGAGGCAGGAAGGCCCATGGAAATTGTCAGCAGACCAGGAATCTGTAGTGCTCTTCTAAAATGTGAGGCTGTCCCCTTGCTGAGGAATGCCATCCAGCATGGCCAGAGCTGGCCCCGAGCATGAGGTAGCCCCTTGCCAGCCTGCTTTTGCCTCTTGCTTTGTAGTCTTGGGCAAGACACGGAGATGCGGCACTGAAATGTCCCCATCCACAGAGGAAAGGGAACAATATCCATCTTCCAAACAGGGATTTCAGTAGGAGTAGACAGTTAATGTTTCTATGGGTCTTTAGAATGTAAAGTGCTACATAACTGATGAGTGTCCCTCTTAAACAGCAGGGACATCTGTGTTGTTCTATAAATAGCAAACAATAATAAAAATATTAAATTGGGTAGACTTCTTAAATAGTTATTTCTCCAAGTTGTCAATAACATCTTTTTTTTAATCATTCAGAAGCAAATTAGCATGCAAATGTTTCTGCCTTCATTAACAGATGATTTCACCAGTTTTTAGTTTAAAAGATGAACAGTACAAGATTGGAAGTTAGAGCCTGTTATTCTCTGGGTGACAATGGAAATCAGGTGTCAAAAAGAATCCAAGAGATTTCTGCTTCTAGTTAAAAAATCCCCACATAATTGCTTAAAGGCAGTCTAAAGGGGAGGTGCCATCAAAGATCTGGTGACCTCAAAGGAGCAAATAATACAGAATCATTTTGAAACTCACCTACAGCCATCATGGGAAGCCAGCCTTTGCACATGGTCTGCCTTTCAAATTTTGCCTGGTTGTAAGAGTTTGGTCTCACCCAAGCACACGAATCAATGAAACCCAGCAGTGGGATGTGACTGACAGCCCAGTTTTCAGGTAGGCTGTGGGAATTTGAACAAATCCTAAATGAGTTTGGCATTAGTCTGAAGCAATGCAAATGAAGCAGGTGGGTTTTGCTCCATATGAGCAACAGGAGAATCAGATCTATTGCCTGGAATCGGAGTGTATTGATGGATCTCGCTGCTATTTTGCATGCCTTTCCCTGCTTATCTCCAGTTTTCACTCTCTTCCTCAGCATTGCTTCTGGCTTTCAGATTATATAAACATCCTTAGTCCCTTTAAGGTATAGTCTTGTGTTACATCTAAGCCTATTTCATGGCAGCTGCTGTCAGAAGCGCTCCCAGCCCTGCTTCTGGCTTTGCGTTCCTGCTGCCCCTTTTGCACTGGATCTTGCAGAAGTGTTTGGCCAAACTTGATGGAAAACTAACTCACTAAAAAAACCCCACAAAACCCCAGACACTACCTTTTCCTTCTGATCAGCCCAGTCATCAAATTTCACCAAGCAAGGGGACATGAACCCAGAGCAGGGACAAACTGCTGGAGGGAATGCAAACTGCTGACTTTGACAGAACCTACAGTTGCACCAGATTAAATGTAATGTGAAATTCCTGTGGTAGCACTCCTTGACTGGGGAAGGTGTGATATGAGCAAGCGTTCAGGCAGATAAACTTGCTCTCAAGAGAATGTGCTGCTCACACACACTCTCGGTCTCAAGAGAGACTCATAGGTGTATATGGACTCACCTTCTCACGGGGAGAGCATACTCTGGAGCTGCTCTCTGGGGTGACACATCAGCTCAGGGACTGGGGACAGCTTTGCCATGGCAATGCAAGTATTGATGATGGCAGCCCTCTCCTGCCTGGCCGTCTGTCAGGAGGACCAGGCTGATGGCCGTGCCAAGTCTGGTTGGTTTAATGTCAGTGCCACTCCTGGCCGTCACTGTCTGGCACGGCAGCGCTGACGTGCTCCTCGTTTGCTGCTGTCAGATGTGTTACAGCAAAGACAGGGAGCAGTCAGTTCAGACATCAAGATTGACATCAAGATTCCCATGCAGATAGAATTCAGATTGTGTGCGATCTGCCTGGAGTCATAAATGTTAGTGCAAACAGATGTTTGTGATAATTAATTAAATACCGCCCGTGAATTCGTAATAACCGAGACAGACACAAGGTGCCATTACTCAATGTGCAAAACAGCACCTCTGGCAGCTGAGGGAGGGCTGTTGTGTTTCTTGTTGGCTGTGCCTGGAGCAGTTGAAAAGTGGCTGGTGTTAAATACAGGAGCAGAAAGTCTCCCTGCATCAGTCCCCAGCCACGCTGACCCCTGCCCATGTACTGGCAGCACGTGAGTGGTGCCCCGCTGGGGGACACTTGCTCCTCTGACTTGCCTGGGCCACAGGTCTCTCACAAGGTGCACAAGGACCATAGTGAATAGATTTAGTATCCTCACTATGGGATTCAAACAGCCAAAACAGCAGTCTGGGAAGTGTTATATATATATGTAACAGCCTTATGCCTGTACTTCAGATCTTTCCTTAGAGAGACAGAGGATTGTTTCTTCTCTATTTTCCACGAGCTAGACAATTGCAGTTACTCCTACAGGCGTTTGGGACAGTGCATTTCAAGCTTGCAGTTCAAGGCTCTCGGGTTAATTCAAAGTGAGTTTTACACTTACTATTCGAACTGCTTTCAAGTTCGAACCCTTTCACTTTGATGACAGGAATTATGATTGTTTGAATGTCAGTTTGGGTAATGCTTTTAAAACTGCTGGGTTTAGGTTGAACTGGTGATGAACTCTTCTCCAAATGAAGCTGCAGCCCTGCAGCAGGAGCTACAAGCAGGGTGCACACAAGGACTGCGAGCAGTACAATGAGGGACCATAGGAATGGAGATGGTATGTCCCACTCTTCTCCCTCTCTTCTCTCTCAGGGCGCCCTTGAGGGATACTCTTGGGGCTAGACCCCACTCCGGAACTCCTGGGGTAGATATGAGCTTGGGGACAGTGTCAGGCTGTTGGGTTAGGGGCATCATACAGCCAGGACAGGCACAGAGAACCAGCAGTGCTGGATCCACCAGACTGGCAAAGGAAGGGGCTACCTCTGCCTGTGTGCCATGGCATGCAGGGTGCTGAGTACAGGGGCAGGACTGCAGCTCTGGGCCAGCTGCCTTAAAAAATCATGGTGATGACGACTCTTCTTTTTCCATCCAATTACTGCTGCCATTGTAAGCTAGAATTGGCAACCTGATTTTTAAGGCACTGCTCTCCGGGAATACAGGATAGTTTGGTACATGGTTTTTACCTTCAGTCCTTCTAACAGCAGCACCTGTGTCAACAGGAAAGAAAGATCAGCTGAAGATGCTGTTGAACTGGTGTTAGAGTTAACTCTGTATATGGAGTGACATAAAGAACCTGTAACGTTTCTTTTTCTCTGTATGGAACACAAACACAGTGGCTACCTGCAGGGATGTATCTCTGTGGAAATAAGGCACCTTAACTTGGAAGGCAACAGGGGGAATCTGTAAACACTATCTTGTGTGTCTGCCCAACGCTGCTGAGCTAAGGACAAGGCGGAGTATTATTTTTATCTAGGGGTCCTGATGTCTGTCCTGGTACCAAGCAGCAGGAAGGGGGAGCAGAGCTGTGTTAAATCCTGGCTGTGGTACAGGTTGGTTTAGAAGGCTCAATACCAGACACAGCCACCCAGGCTGGTAATGTGTGGCAGCTTCTCGAGTGTGCGGTGGCTGCTGGAGGAGAGGAACTGGGACAATTAGGTATGTGCTTGTGAAGCATGGTTCAGCTTGGCCCATAAGCTGCTCAGAGCAGTGACATGACTCACAGTTCTTCCCATTAGAATTGCCAAGGTCCCCAGAAAATGGGGAAGTTTATTGCTGAGCAGTGGGCCCAGGGACCTCCAGTGTTCACTGCATTCAGAGCATCCCATTGTAGCCAGCAAAGACTGACAACACCAAGGCCTGAAGGCACTTCCCACTGCAGCAAATTGCACCAGCTGGCACTGCCCAAGATGTTATACTCCCCATGGAATTATTTCTGAGCTCTATAAACCTTATGTGTTCCTGTGATTTGACACTTAGGCAGCAAAAAAAGGCAAAGCCCCTCCACTGGGACAATGCTCTGGAACTGGAACCACAGGATGGAATTGCAGGAGGAGGGTGACTGGATAAACTGAAAGTAAGAAAGAAAGAAGCCAGCAGGAGGAGTTGCATATCCATCTAGGATATCTGTATATATAAGGGATGCAAGAGCTGAAACAAGAATGGCTGTCCTAATAAACCATTGACTCCTCTGGTGAAAAAAAAAGGGGGGCAAAATATGTGGGGTCAGAGAGGCAATTGCTGCTATGTTTCTAATCACTCTTGCATGTTTCTGATAAAGATAAGTATAAAAGGAGAACCATCTTGTGTTAGCAAACAGATAAATGGATGATGCTTAGAGCAGCACAGGCATGCTGAGTCCTGCATGCTCAGCACAAGGTATTCACATCTGGCCCCTGGCTCCCTGTCTGCTGCTGCAGTGCTCTTAACTTAGTCCCCAAACAGCCCCTAAAGGTTTCTGGACCTCAGGTACCAGATGCAGATGTGATGGCTGCTCAGAGATGCCAATTTACTTTGCAGAATCAATAGCAAGAGCAGCGTCTCCAAGAAAGGTGCACATTCCCCTGTATCTGTCCTGGGAGTGGAGGAACTTGAGCTCCATGCAGTGGCCCCTTGAGCAAAGGTTCAGCTGCTGATTTATGCATCTCTGCCAGCTTTCCTCAAGAGTATCCAGCACGCAGCAAGGCACGTGGTTTAGAGTACGGGCACACGATCAAAGCAAAAGTTCCTCTTGTTTAACTGAATTATGGCTGCTCATCAGCTGAGCTTCAGTAACTTGGAGGAGGTGTGCTCACAGCCCGTGGTAAATACAAATCCCAGCATGCCAGAGCACGGCCATTGCAGCAGAGGAGCTGCAGAAAGTTACATATTACAGTGGTACTTTGATTATTGATTTTGTTTTGTTAATTTGCTTTAACTATGAGACAGGGGAGAGTGGTTTTTATAGATGGCAAAACTGAGAGTGGCTCAGAGTAAGCCCCACAGGCTGGGAGCGCAAGCCCTCCACATCTGACACAAACCTTCGGCTGAGAGAAGTTATTCTGATGCTCTGGAGATGTCAGCACACGGAGTACAGCACACACATTCCACTCTGGCTGTGGTCGGAACAGCTCCATCAGACAGTGCTTGCTCACACAAACTCCAGGCTCCAGGTTTCCAAACAAGGAGCCCGTCCTAAACTGAAGTAAAGGTGCCTCAATTCCTGCACACGGCTTCAAGGCACTCTGTCACAAGTGAAGCAGCCAGACAGCAGCTCTCTGTTTTCTGCTGAGGCTGGAGCATTCACAGGGGACACTGGGAGGGTAAATTGTTCAACAGCACCTCTGCTTTTAGGAGGGAAAAGGCAAGTCCTTTGTTTCCTCTATTACTTCTGAAAATAATGGGAAGCGGCATACTTGAGAGATGTAGGTAGCCAGTAGTCTCTCTGAAAGGTAGACTGTGTGTTGGTGCATATATATATATATATACATGCACACACACCTCTGCCTGGAACATAAATGCACTTTTCATCAGAAACAGGAGCCCTGCCCCCTCACAAGTGGAAGAGATGTTTTCATTTGCAGCATCCTAAAAATCTGCCTTAACCATCAGTCTTTAAGAAAAAAATCTGTTGATGTGAGTTGTTAATTTTGTTAATAATGGGAATTGAGCTCTTGTGTAATGTGATTCATGAAGTTTTATAAGGTGTACAAAATGCTACCACTCATCTAGTAATTACTAACAGCTTGACTGACTGAAGAAGAGCTGTGCAACTTTTCTCAGTGCAAAATAAGATCCTGTTTTTGTTTGGGGCTCTCTGTGCACTGTGTGGTTTCTGTAAGTGGCATGAGAGGAAGGGATGGGTTAATCTTTTCCACTTGAAAACTCTCTGATGTCTGCAAATTGAGTGGAGTTTGATGTATTTTTAATTAATAGCTCTACACAGAGACACGGTTTGGGATGGTCAGTTGGTAAGGAAGGATACTATTTCTGAGCTTAGCATCAATCATTCTGTTTGCCTTTTTTTTCCCATCAGACTTAAAACTTGACTATTTTCTGCATGATTTTCATGTCATTTCCTCCACTAGGATGAAATAAAATAATTTCATGCATGATAAAGAAACCCCTGGTCAGTTCTGTTCTGAGAGACCAATGTCAGAAGCTTTAAAGTGAGATAAGTGAAAAGACAACGTAACTTTTCAATATCTGTTTCAAAGACTTTTTTTCCCCTGCTTAATCTTCAAAGACTTTAATTTTGTCACAATTGACGTAGTTTTGATCACCAGTGTGTCCGGGATGCTCTCTGTACAGACTATGGGCTTTCAGAGATGATGGGGGTGGCGACTTGGAGGCACCGGTCTCTTGCAAGGAGAACTGTAGTCTCCAGCATTTGCAATGTCTTCTTACAGGCAGGTAAAATCAACAGGAGCTTGGCATGCAGTGTAAGTCTGACAACAATCAACAACAAAACCTCAAACAAATAACCCCTCTCCGAACCCTCGGGAGGCATTAGGTTGAAAGCTAGTTGTTTGCAGATTAATTTCATGGAAATTTCTAAATGCAGAGAAAGCTTCACGCCTTGGAGGGCTAATGTTGTAAAGCTTGTGATGTCCGTGTGTGTTTGTGCCAGGCAGAGCTTGCCAGAGCCATGTGACTTGGTGGCAGGAGCCCAGTGGAAGGTGCTGGCCTCACAAGATGGATTTTGTGTTTGATGTCAGCTCATCCCTCTTGGGCAATTGCTGCAGACGCTGACTACAGGTCACTGGTAGCTTTACAACACTGTCCTGCCTCGTCTTGTGTTTTAGAAAGTCCTGTTACACCCGAGACAAGGAATTTCATTGCTTCCCCGGACAGTTTCCCTGTCCCATGGAACTGAATGCTGGGGGATTTCTCAGTGCTGAAACCCGAGTGCAGCCAGGCTGCCCCAGGGCCGAAATGGCACACCCTGCTGTGGGCATCACCGGAGCACAGGGAGGGACAAACTCACCCCACTGCTCTCTCACAGCAAGCAGAGCTCAATCCTGCTCTGTTGTAAGAAAGCTCAGAGTCTACCTTTGTCTTTGAGAGCAAGCAAAGCCTACTCAGCCTTCCATACAGCTATTCATCAAAACTCCAAAGCAGGAATACTTTTCCTGCAAGGTGGGGACACAGCCTGGCATCTCTTTTCCCCCTTCTACTTAAAGCAGTAAATCTTCATCTCTTTAGAGCACTAGGAGCAATTTCTCATCTCTGTATATCCATGTTTATAAAGATGTTACTTATGCAGACATCTCTTCTGCAATATTTTTTCTGCTTCAAAAGGCTCAGTACCCTTGAAGTACTCTATTTCCCTTTTAACATGCATTTTGTTTCCAGCCCAGCACCCTGCCTAGCCACAGGACTCTGCCTTCTGCTGTGGCTTCAGACTTCTACTGACAGCAGGTAATTTGCAACTCATTCCCCTCCATGCAAAACCAAAGCTGATCATCAGCTTCTTCCAAACCATCGCCCCTTGCCTGAGATAAAAGGCTGTCCTCCTCCACAAGGCAGTGCAGGAAAAGTGTCAGAAGAGCAGCATATCACATGGTCAGACTTGTCGTGTTAGAGGAGAGTCTGATCCTCTGCTTTGGGACCTGTCATTCCATGTTACAGACCAGCCCAAGCAGTTGCAGGGCTCTTTCATTAGTATTCACTGTATTTAATGCAGAATTGTAAAACACTGAACTCAGATGGAAACACTGTGCCTTAAGTTACATGGCCAACTGCAAGCTATCGTAACCTGACGCGCTCTCCCTGTGATGGTGGAGCAGCATTAGGCCACATCTGAATGCTTGCTGAGTAAAACCCCAGTGGGACTGCCACAATGATTTGGTAATACTCATGGGACTGAAGAAATGAATGTCCGCTAACCTGCTGGTGTTTGCTGGGGGTGTTTTCAGGCACGCTCTGAAGAGGTTGTTCAAAGACACAGCGGGACAAAGGAGGGAGCTCAGGGTACTGAGTGCTCCTGAGGGGCTGTTGCCCTCAGCTCAGCAGCTCTGCCTTGCACTAACCTGAGTTCAGTGACTTCACCAGGAGGCTTCCAAAACTACAAATGTAGAAAAGAGGAAAATTTGACCCAAGCCATGATCACAGTGGAAATACCAGCACTTGCTGCTTATAGGGGGAGGGGAAGAAAAAGGGAAAAAGAGCAAAGACTGAGCAGAGATACTGTCTGTAGGCTGTCAAAGCAAGGCATAAAGGTTTAACAGCAACCAGACCCTAACAGGCTGAAGCCCTGGTGACCATAGCCCTCGCAGTAGCTGGGAGGCACCATACACCGGGCTTCGCTTAGCTAAGCTTTCCCACCTAGGACTTTCTTACTTTTAGTCCAAGCACTCCATTTGTCCAGCTCGTAGTCAGTCTTACATCATGTTTGCCACCATACTGTCATCCTAGTCCTCTGAACTGAGAAGTCTGAAATGAAGCAGACAAGAGCCATCAGCTCCATCCCTAGCTCAGGGCAGGCCTCAGGCAAGCACTGCACAGGAAGAAGCTTCTCTCTCCGTGGTCAGTTATGATTTTGGTAGCTCCAGTTTTGCAAGCCCCCTTAGCACAGGTTGGTTCTTGGACACGTTAAATGTCACCATACTGCAAACACACCAACAAGTTCCCCAGAGCTCAGCTACATCAGTGAGTGGCACAACTTGTAATTCATCCTGTCGATAAGTGGGTGTGTTAATCAGGGGGAAAAATATGTGCAATTGGCTGATCCTGATTCCAATTAATTTCCCATTAACAGATTTCCTGAATCATTAACAGGATGCCTAGTTACAGATGATGCCAATAACCCTTTGGCACATATGGCCTTCCTGCTATTGTGGGAGGGAGTGGTCTGGCTCAGACTGAAGGCAGAACTTTGACGATCCTGGTACCTTTCTTAAAGTAAGGGGGGGTTTACGTGAGTATTTTTTATAGAGGGGTCTGCTTTCTGGTTAAGATTTATCTCTTTGTAAAGGGAAATTAGGTGATAAGAAGCAAAGTTCCCAGTAGCATGTGTACCATGAAGTTTGATAATTTTGATTTCTATCTGAAATGATCGTGTCTCTACATAATCTGAAGAATACTGTGTTCCATTTCTATCCTTTGCTTTTTTTTCCTAAATGATGAATGCTTTTCATAGCATAAATACTGGGGGGGGAAATGAGTGAAGCATAACTGTCCTTTCCTATCCATCCTAAAAAGGTCTAAGGGCTATGCAGAAGCACGTTTGGTCTGTTAGTAGTTGGGTGTGTATATTAGGTAGTGAGGAGTCAAGATTCTGGCTTGTGATTCAGCAGGCTTGCTACAGGGTCAGACATCTAAAACCTGCCATGCTCAGTGTGTCAGAGAAGGAGAAAAGTTTTAGCATACCTAGATATTTTTAAAAGTTTTATAGTGCTTCAGGTTCCTGCTGTTTTGCACTTTCCACTCTTTGGAGAGGTGTCTTAAATTCAGCCTACCAAGTGGACTCCTTCAGCAGGAAGGACATTTTGGGAGCTGGTATGTGCTGGGTAGGAACTGGGGATTTAGACCATAAGCAGGATGGAACTCATGGAGGAGTTCCTGGAGCCTCTGAAGTCAGTGGGAGTTCTGCTGTGGATTACAGCTGCTGACCCATGATTTTATCCTTCAGCTTCATGGTTTGCAGTGAGTGACCAGGGTTAACCTCTGCTCCTGGACAGTCCCATTTGGGCTGCTCTTGGCTTCTAGCTGTGCCATAGACCATCGAGTAAGGACTATGCTATTGAAAAAGAAAGCCCTTAAGACTAACGCCAGTCCTAAGAATGGTATCTTCAATTGTGGGTGCTTTATTCAGAGAAACCATCTCAAAGGAGCTTGATGTCATTCCTGTCATGGAGGGTTGGTGCTTCTGTTTTCTACATGTTTATTGCATCTTTCTACAGAGAAAGCATGTTTGAGGTTTCTGGGTATGTGGCAGTTGCCACTGTGCTGTAGTGACTGCGTGCATCCAGAACATCACAAGTAAACATAAGATAACTTCTTATAAATGGCAGACTGTAGTTTAAATGTGATTCTTTTTCAGCATATCTCACTCGTAGGCTTACAAGTGCAGCTTAATACCCTTGTAGTGTGTGGAACTTTACTAATGAACGCTGTGTTACCTACCAGCCTGGGAGCACTGAAGTAGGACCTAGTGGATCAGTTACACAACCCTGGAATTTAAAATAGCAGCATGAGGGGGAAAAAAAAAAAAAAAAGCAAAAACAAAAGCAGAGCAAATGGTCTGACTGGGGGGAAGGAAAATAATTTTGTTTTATAATTAAGCTGCAAAGCAGGATGGCAGACTTCATAAACTGAGTCCTGTTTCCCTAGACAAGCCAATTAATGTACATGGTTGGAATGATACATGTTTTAACAAGCAGCATGAAAAATAGTGTGTTTCAAGTTAGGAAAGTCACAGTCAAAGCCTTTAACATGCACAGTCAGCTAGATACAAAATGCCAACAAATCTATCTTAACAAGCTTTTAAAATGTATTTGGAGTAATGAGAAGAAAATATAGGAAGACTTATAAACACATATGAAAGTAATTTCAGCAGTTATAGATTGCATAGCACAGTGAAAGCATTTTAGTTACTGAGCAGCAGTAAAATGTGTTGACTGTTTAATTTGTACACAGTTTTATTTTATAGCATTTTAAAAGTTGCCTTTTGGCAGAAAGAATACATAAGGTTGTAGACATTGTAAGGCAGATGACTGACAAGAAAGCTCAAGTCATCTTCCTGGTTAGAACTACTGTGGGAGAATAATGCTCTCAAGGATGCGGCGTGTACATGTCTCTGTCTATAATCAATGCCTGTTACGGATCCCACTAGCAAAGGCATACTTGGATTCTTGCAGTTCATTAACAGCTGTGTTTCAGATACTTTGCCAGGGCCTGATCCTGCCCTCGTGCTGGACAGCCTGCTCTTCATCAGTGGACTTTAGATGGAGTCTTTAATGATAAATTGTCGGTTTACAAATGTGCTGTAATCAAACAGAACAGGTTCCTCATTGCTGTTTGTGAAAGGACTGATTTCCTACATATTCTTTTTGATTCAACAAACACACGGGAGTCCCAGAGTCCTTCATTACAGATCATTTTGCAGTTGCTGTCTTCAAGCATAGGTCAGTTTAAAAACGACACACTTTGAATAGTATACAATAGTTGTTCACCCTGGCCAAGAAGTTTTGAGTTCCACCCTTCCATCTGAGAGGCAAGTGCTTTTCAGTCGTAAGAGCAGCAGTTAGCAAGGCAATAACAAAATTGCATAGAACTACTTGATCATTTATGAAGTCCATGTGGCAATGCGGGCACTGGTTGTATCTCCTGTGTATTAGAAAAGGGAAAGATGATGGTAATGCTTAACTAGCTTCAAGTCTCAAGAGTGGAGGCATCAGTCTATAATAACTAAATGGCAATATAAATGGCCAAGAGCAGAACACGTTAAAAGCTGAGCATGATGCTCTCTCTGTATGCTGCATTATTTATGATGAATTTTCTCCTTTACCCTGGCAGTGTCACAGGAGAACATCTGATTTGAAGGTGGGTGAAAGGGGCACCCTGGCTCAGGCCAAAAGCAGAGCTATGCTCCTCTGAATCTAGCAGCTCTGGAAGCACTGTGCTGTGCGAGTGCCACGGGTGTTGTCTTCTGTAGGGAACGCTCAGCCACTGGGACTTGATGTCAACAGAAACAGAGAGTTTCAAGCTGGAAAGTGTTAGATCAGGGGTCACAAGTCTCATGCTTTTGTTCATTGTAAGTGTTAAGCTATTGTTTCTAAACTGCTCCAAGCTAAATGCATGTGATGAGCAGTGCTGTTCCACCGTGTTGATTTTTATGCTGTTCTTGGATGGGGTTCATGTGTGACTCCTGAATGCTGTATGCACAAGCCAAGGAGTCCTGGGTGAGCTCCGTACTATCAGACCCATGACAGACTCTATTCAGTTGTGTCCTTACTGCTGAGCTAATGGATGGGGAAAAGCTCTGCTGTACTGCAGATTAATAGGAGCTCTCAAAATAGAAGCCCAAAATTTACCTCCCTTTGTGCCTTTGTGTTTTGGTGCAATATCCTATGAATCAGTGGTGGTTCAGGCTGTTTCCATCTAATTTTATTTTTTTTTTTTCCCCTCTGTGTGATGAAAGACCAGGGCCCCACCCTCCTTAAGTTTCACCAGCAAGTTCCTCTCCACATGTGGATGGACCTTCTGTCTTCCCTGAGCAAAAAGCCAGTTTCCAGCCATCTCTAGACCAAGTCACGCTGTATTGTCTGGATGTCATTATATAAAAGTGAATAGGCCTGGTTTTCCATCTCTCTTACCTATGTTAATATAGCACAGCTGGACTCCCAAACCTGGAGAAAAGCTCTTTGCAGAAGTGTGAGACCAGAAATTTGGCACTTTCTACTGCGCACAGTCTGGTGGCAGCGGTGGGCAGCATCAGTGCTCCCGTTCCTTCCAGGAGTTAACCTGCTGCTGCAGCCATCATCCTGCCTCAGACCCCGCAGGAAACACTCTGTATGGTTACTGCCCTTGAGAATCACAGTCTGGACAAAGCAGAGAGCAGCCTTGTGTGAAAACTGCTGAGGAGCAGGGTTGTCTCCCTGCAGTTGCTCACCCCCCATCACCTGGTATCTGGGTGTGCAGTGCTGGGAACCACCTGCAAAACAGCTCAGAAAGGCTTCCTAGTGGCACAGGTACCCTTCCTTGTCAATGTTATGCCTTGTTTGCTTTCTCCACTGCCTAACTGATATGTAAAAGAAGTACCAAACCAAACTGCTGCAACCTCCATCTGTTCTTTAAGATCTAATCCCATAAAACAGCTCTGCATGTGTTTAATGCTCAGCATGGTCTGGTCATCTCACTGAAGTTAAAGATCTGGATGTTCAGCCATGTGCAGGGCTTGTATGGGAACACCAGCATGGAGAGAGTGGTGTAAGCACAGCTGCCACCTCTAGAGCCAGATTCAGTAAATATCCTTGTTGTGCTCCCAGTGCTTCCCAGCACTTGACATCTATAGACGTCTCCTGCTTACGTTCCTTTTTGAACCACAACACGTGAAGTGTGTGCCTCTTACTGCACTGAAGGGAAGGTACCATGGAGGTGAGCTGACTTCCAGAATACACAGACACCTTAAACGTAACCTGACGTCCCTCAGATGCAACCTGAAAAAAGGAAAATAGTCTTATTTCAGTTGAAGTTGGTGGCTTCATTTCTCTTACTTTCTTCATGTTTAATTTAACTCCACATTCAGAATCCCTCATGCAAATTAATACTGACTCTGTTTAACTTTGCTTAACTAATTGGTACTTGTATATGCAAGATTAGTGATCAACTATATTAATATTATTGACCCTTGTTTGCCTCTTAGTGCTATCTGTTTTTCCCAGGTGAATGCAATTAGAGTGTAATTAATTATCAAATAGCTATGTTCCTTTTCTTCCGAACACTGTAACAATTACACACGGAGATCGGCGCAGAATCCTCAATACATAATTCATTGCTGTGTGCTTTCCCCATAGAATCCATGGGAGATTTGTGAGAAAACAGACACGAGTAGTTGACACATAATGTATTTAAAGACCTATAAAAGTTTCATCCTTGAGGGTCCGCCGGGAATAGGATGGTTTGAATTTAACTTTTTAATTGTGTAGCTGAGAAATGAAATACAGATAAAGGGATGGTTACTGTAGCTGGCACCGGACCAAAATAAACGTCAGACCCAGCTGTCCTTGAACACATGAATAACTTTGTGCTCTTGGGTTGTTTAATTGGATTCTGTGGGACTGTGAATTTGAGTAAACTTATTCATGTGTGGGTATTTTTCCAGGATCAGGCTGTTGCAAGTATTTTCATTGTTGAACAGAGGAAAAAATTCACAGCAACTGTAGATGAGGCCACATGTTTGATTCTGTGAGTGTCAGGTCTGCTCTTATCCATCCTGCTTATTGCAGGCAGGATCCCATTTACGGGGCAGCAGCGCGCTCTGCAAGGGCCGAGTGCTGTGGTCGCATCATCTACTGAAATTGCCACGTTGGAAGAAGAAATTATTTCTGTCTTTTTCAAGGCCAAATGCAAATGTAAATTGCCTTCTTCAGTTGAAGCAAAAATAGTGAGGGGATAGGAATGAGGATGCCTCGCTGGCCATCCAAACCATCCCAGGCCAGGCACTGCATTGGCTTCACGTATCTTGTCCAAGCCTGGACGCTTGTCCTGTTCCTCACCTGCTGCTGAGCACCGAGCTCTAGTTATAGTTTGAGGTTTCATTTTCCCCTTTAAAAGGCCTGGATGAGCTCACCAAAAGAGAGCTCTGTGTGTGTGGTGAGATAGACTGGCCAGAGCCGAGAGGTTGGGTGGGATGTGCTCGCAAAGCAGACTCTGGATTCACTTAGGCCCTTAGAGCTGTGCTTGTGTGCATTAAAGAAGATGGAGCTAGATGGTTCCTGGGGGGCTTTTCTGCACCTTTCCCATTTACAAAGGACCACTGGAGCATGCTGAACGGGAATGCAAAGTATCTTGATTTTTCTGTCTTTTTTTCTGGGGTAATTTGGATAAATTTCTTTACCCCTGTACCTCCAGGCTTTTCTGTTAGTAAAACAGGGACAGTAACATAAATGTTCTTTATAAAGTGCTTTGAGGTTGGTGGTTTGGTTTTTGTTTTTTGCTCTAACTGTGCCAGGCTGGGATCTGAGTGCACAAACATACAAAGTTTTCTAAAGCAGAATGCTTCATTAGATTTAAATTCCTGTTCTGAAATGTGGGTTTAAATAACAAAACAGGGGGAAAGGATCTGTTCGTGAGCTTTGGCCTGTTCTCTTCTCCACCCTCTCTCCAAATCAGTTTATTAAACCCTGATCTCAGTGCCTCGGGCCAGCCGAGCCTGCTCGCCAGGCTGCAGCTGACAACGGCAACCGCTTTCTGAAGGTTCGAGTAAGCCCGGGGCCTGGGCCGGTTTCCCCGCTCGCTCCTTTTCGCTTCCTTTGCCTTTCGGGTTGGGGAGCAAAGCGGGCAAGCGGCGTCGAGCGGCGGCCGCGTGCAGCTGCAGCGCTGGGGCCCG
>WUAM01000103.1:891140-909482 GCA_024336885.1 Actenoides hombroni | reverse complement strand
CGGGGGGCTCCGCGCCGCCCCCGAAGCCGGTGCTGCGGCGCCACCTGGCGGCGCGCGGGGCCGAGGCCGTCCCCCGGTCCCTCCCCGCCCCTCGGGCCCGGCTCGGGCCCGGGTGCCGCTGGCGGTGGGCGCTGCCCGCGGTGGGCGCTGGCTGGGTGAGGAACAGGCGGTGGCGGTGCCTGTTCGAAGCGGTTCTGCCCCCCGCGTCTGCTGGCCGCGCGGTACGGCTCGTCGGTTCGTCCTCGCGGCGTGTGCCTCCTCACAGCCAGGAATCGGCATTCGAGAGCGAACTGCCTCCTTACCCGTTCTAAGAGTTGTCCAAAAGATTTTCCGAGAGTGGCTCTCTACTAATGCTGAGCTCAACTTTCCGTGGCAGGTTTTACTGGTTTGAGATGGAAAATAGCTGTTAAAAATGAGAAGGTGGAGGAAAAAGTGAACACCCTGAACTCTTAGTGATGACAGGTTGGAAGACAATTAGCTGAACTCTTCCTAGCTGGAAAGCCCTGAAATACCAAGGGCTGCCAGAGACTTTTGGAATGATACTATAAGAAGTTTGAAAAATATATTCCACATTGCCATTAAGTTCTAATTGGCAGGGATGAATAAGCTAAGTTTTATTGATAGAAACACATCATAGAGTTAATAAGGTATTCTGGTACTTTATATGTGTTTTCTTGCATAAGCAATTATTTGAATATGTGCTGGGCACTTCTAAAGTATCTCTTCATATCTGTCATGGATGACTGACACAAATTAGGACAGAAGATTTCAAGGTTTCATTAAGTTCCTGCTCTTCTTGCCAGCTTATACAGCTGAGAAATTGTGAAACAAAGTCCAGCTTTCTAATATCCATAAACACATCCTGGGATAGAGAAGATGATTCCAGGTCCATCAACTGCACACATGACCTTAATGATTGTAACTTCATTTTTCTCTTTGTCAGAATCTGAACTGAGTAGAATAACTAGCCAGTCTGTCTTTAACTCCTTCTGATTATCAAAAATACCAAGTCATGAAGGTAAAGCTTCTTCCCCTAAATGAAGAGGATTTGCTATCTGAGTGTCATGTAAAAATAACTCCATAACAATGTCTGGAGATACCGGACCTCTCCCCTTTCAGTTGTATCACTTGGAAATTGCTCATTTGCGAAATTAGGGTTATTCAAGTCTTAGCTTGACCCAAGGCTCCGGATTACATAGGACTGCTCCCACTTATTTTCACTGGGGTTTAGATGAGAAAAGATGACGTTCTCCACCCTCATGTACTTTCACTTCTGCTTCTCATTCAGTACTTTTTTCAGCCTTTTGCAATTCTCAGAATTGCTTTTTCTCTTCATTGAGGGCAGGCTGTTGTCTTTGACAGCTGCCAAGGTATACATAGTCTGGCACTCGCGTTAGCAAGTCACAAGAACTACAGTTCTGGCTGCATCTCTCAGAATAGCTTTGGTAGTTCGCAGAGGCATTAACAGAGCCATTCCTTATAAATTATGATTAATTGAGCATGAATTATGAATTGTAGTTCACATTTGGTGCTCAGCATGCTGCTCAAGAACACTTGTCACATGTGGTACTCTTCCATTTTCCAGAAAGAATTAAAAGATGTTTATAGGGGAGAAGGAAGTATTTTGATGTTACTGTGGCATAAATTAGAACAGCTCCACTGTTCAATGATTTCAGTCTGGATTTCATCCAACATGACTGGAGGAATAATTTTACCCAATTTTTATTACATTTCTTCCTTCAGATTTGTGTTTTCTTTTGTTTTTTGTTGTCGTCATTCTTGGTTTGTGGGTTGTTTTTCACCCCTCCACTCCCATTTCAAGTGAGTTCCTGATACTCAGCTTTGTGACTTCACCTTTGTTCCCAGTCTGTATGTTGTAGGGCAGGCCAATGGCAAGTCTCTTTTGGGGGGAGAAATCGAGTTGTAGGCTTTTCATCTATTTTTTTGAACTAGGCAGAAAATTAGAGCTTTAAAATCAGTATTATTTAACTGTAATCATTAACATAATGATAGTGGGGAATGAAAGAACTGTAGTGAGCACAGCAGAAAAATTAAAAATGTATTATACTGCATTAGGTGTAAATCAGGATAGGTATTTATTTCACAGTTTAAAAAAAAAAAAAAGTCTTGGTAGGGAAACATAGCTACCCAGTGGGATTGAAGATGTTGTTGTTGTTCTGTACTGTTGTTATGCTAACATATTTTTCAGTTGAGTTCTAAACAGAAGAATTCTGGTTAAACACACAAAAAAATATGGTCATTTAACCAAACTCACCACAGCTTCTGAATCTTCTAATGTCAATCCCTCTCTGTTTATCCCTCTGGCACGTCTCTCAATGATACCTTTGTCCTCTCTGCCCTACCTGTGACCTTCTGCTCCCAAGGAAGCTTCTTAGGGCATGCAAAATCCTGTTGGCAGAAACTAGACTCGTTGGGCTGGAGACAAAAGCTGATTTAAGTCCAGTGACCTTTAATGGCCAGACCCTGGGAAGAACTTTCAGACCAACACAAATTCATTAACTGTGACATAGCAACACCAGTTCATTCCAGCCTGAAGAGCTGGACCAAACCCTTGTTTCAGTTGCACGGATTTACATTTCATTACAAGTCGCCTTCTTTGGGATTTGTTCTTTCCTCATTTTTGTCACTATTAAAATAATTATCAACACTTACAGGCCCACAATGGGAGATGAAGTGGAGGAAAGTTCTTCAAGTCACTGATTTCTTTTGGAAATAATGCTGCCCTACAGTTATTTATACAGATAAATCCATGCATTTAATTGAAATGGCTGTAACTGCATGTATAGATGTAAATGGACATCTGCTTACACCCTGGAGGTGCTCATACACAGGTCTTGAAGTTTCTCTGTGAGCCTCATGGCCCCCCCATGGGATGTTCTTCCCCAGGATAACTGTGACTTGGATAACCAACTGCAAAGTATAAATTCTTACAGTAAAACAAGTTGCAGTAATCCCTTTGTTAAGTAATTGTGAAGAGCAAATTCAGAAGAAAATGTAGTTTGCTTGTGGAAAAATCCTGCCCAAAGAAAGTGATAATGTTTTGGAATTGGGGATTTGTTGAAAATGGTTCACTCCGTTTTAGAGACCTTACTTTCACACACTCTAATAATTTGGATTTTTAGGAAGATCTTGCAAAATGTTACTCCTCATAGAGAGTAAAAGCTGTGCTAACTTGAGAACTGAATTGCATTTCTTTTCTTTTATTTTTTTTTTCAGTCTATCATATTTCAGATGCATCTGACCTGTGCTACCTTTTTTGTTGTTGTTAAAGAATTACTCGGTGTACAAATCAGCACTTTTCGTGATGCAAGAATACAGAAGAAATGTTAAAAATACAATTAAATAAGGTCCACTGTCCTTGTTTAAAAAAAGTTGTGGATAATTGATCCCATATTTGTCTTTGGGCTGTTGGATTGAGTCTCTGGGTTAGATCAGGATGGGGACTGCAAAGCCTGAGACTGTGATGGGAGCAGCATGGCTGCCAGTTCTCTAATTATCCCACAGGAATTATATGTGACCTGACTGTTGTGATGAATATTTTGAACTGTAACTAGTCCGTGAGCACTCTGACATTTTTGGCACCTTTATGCCCCATTAGTATCTACTTTTGACAGATATTCCTTTAGTTAATCTTTCTGGCACAAATGGTCTACAGAAGCACATTCCAGAGACCCACGAAGAATGCATTACACAATAAGCCTTGATGCAACTATTAGCTGAAGGCTACCACTGATCTGGCCGTAGAGGGCTGACTAGTCAGAAGTAAAACTAGTGGGGTTGGGAGGGATGTTCTCACATTGGAAAGGACCGTGGAAAATGCTGGAAGACAACCAAGACAAATGGAGAAAAACCCTGAAGACCTGGGTTGGTTTTTTTTTTTTCTGTGAGTCTAAGTGAGCTAGACAGCCACATGAACTGACATTTGCTTTCCTTTGAGACTGCCATGAGAAAGTCACTGCACTGGAGTAACAGGGTTGTTTCTGGGACCAAAACTAGTATCTTCATACCATACCCTGTGTGCTGTGTAGACAGGCATATATCATCAAGATACATCAGGTATGATGGCTGCTTTCACCTTTTTCACAGGATCCTTGGATTCCATTAAGTTCCACCAGAGGAAGTAAAAATTAAAGATTAGTTTCTGCTTAATACATACTTTTCAACTGAGAATATTGCTAAAGCTTACATTAGAAATTCTCGTAGTAATCTAAATAAACGATTTCAAAGCTAAGAGTTTAGAGTACTCACAATGTGAACTTTTGCATTCATGCTTCATTTCCTCTAGACAACATTATTGTAACACTTTGTGGAGTGCTCTTCCCTGCCCTTCACTGCCCTCCCCTAATTCACTCTGTGTTCCTGCAAATAGGACTGTAACCAGAATACAAGGTCTCATCACAATCTACCAGCCTCAATAGATTGATTCCCATTTCAAACACATTGATTTTTGCAGCACTGTCTATAGTAACAGCATTCTGCTCTCCATGTTTTGTACCCTTGGCTGATCAATGTTAGTCTTCATCTGGAAACCTGGATGTGTCTCTGGTAGGAACTTCAGCTTTATGTTCATTTAGAGCTTACAAGCCTGAGGAATTTCAATCTGAAATATGACAGTGACTTATTAGCAGCTTAAAAAGGTTTGCCATGAAAGTATGTAGGAAGCTGAGCTGTCGCTGGATCAGGCGGATCTACTGTGCCTCTAGCCACATCTTGTATTATGGTCCTCTACACATAGCACGGCAAAAAAAGAAGAAAAGTTGCAAGTGACTTGCATTACTCCACACACTTAAGTACTGAATTCGAGCTCCTTCTAAGCGCTTTCTGTCTGGCTTTTGGTCTGCAAATACTTTGGCTGGGAAAGCATCTCGTTCTCCCTCTGCCTGTAATAGGCTAAATTTATTCAGAGACAAATATGTGCCAGAAGAATACAGGACATAAACCAGAAAATGTAGAATCACAGTGAAATCTGAATGAGATGGTCTTGTCAGTGAAGAATATGGCATCAGATACAAGGAAGGGTCGTCTGGATGTTACACACAGACCGTTCTAGAGATGTGTCTTGATAAGCCTAGAAAATTAGTGTTATTTTTTTATCTAAGAGCCAAGAGTGCCATAGCAGGGGAAACAGGACATGTTACATCAAATCTACATGTTGTAGAAGTAGCTATGGTTGTTGTATATGGAGTATAAATTTACATGAATAGAATTCTTCGAAGGGTGGAATTGGATTGCTCTGGAAGTTTATAATTAATATTCTCAGTTCCTACAAACTGGCAGCCCATGCATATCAGTACAGAGTGGCACAGTCTTAACTTGTCCTGCCTCATCATCATTTTAGTATTTGTATCTGTAACACTAATTTTAGTAGTTGTAACTTTAAGCATATGAACTAATGTAAAATTCTTTATAATTATCTAAGAACATAACACTAAAATGTTAGTTGTCTAGAACAGCCTTTTCCCTCTGTTTGTAAATTAAAAAAAAAAAAGAATAATAATCATCACAGGGACTACTTTAGTAATCTTCTCTTTGCTTGCACAGACATTTATTAATTATGTCTTGGACTTTTGGTCCAAGGGGAATTTTTTTCCTAAACCTGCCTTGATTTGACCTTAAAACTACAGATGATTATTTTCTGAGTCCTCAGTGAGAAGCTCTATAGACGATTTCGATCACTGCTGCCAACTTTTCCTTAGGATGATGCCCAGCTGCAGTGTCAGCCAGCCTTTCTCACTGGCCTCGTCTGCCGTGCTGAACAACCCAGTCTCCATTTTTTGTCTGAACTGGGAACAGTGATCTTAATTCTCTTTTTATTTGAATAAACATTTTCAGCCTCTGGAAACTTCCAGCAGAAAGGGTGTTCCTCCTACACCCCCTATTCCCCTATCCCCCTTTATTATTCCTTTGGCTTTATATTTTTAAACAAGTTTCAATTTCACCCACCCACTGTGGGTTCTGACAATGGCTGAGACAGCGTAGAGTCTATATAGCTTGTTATTCTTTAAATGCTTGAGGCACGCCAAGGTCGTACAAAACTGCCTTTATTTTGGCTGGGAAGAAGGAGAAAGAAGGAGGAAGACAGCTCATGCCTACAAGGCTGATGCAGTTTCTGTGCCTACTGTATTCGTCTGAGCTTGTATCGTACCTTTACTGCTGATGGATTTTCTTGCAGAGGGAGGCTATACTACAGCACTTCATCTTCTCTGTGCTTGTGCTGGCTCTCAGGGGAAATTCTCTTTTTAGTATGCAGTTCAAGCACTGTCTGAAAAGGCGTCATGGTTTGGATAATGTTTTTTCAAACAAATTTAATACACTGATTTCCTTGGGATGAAGATCAAGTACTGTTCCATCCAAGATGCACCTAAAGGGCAACTTGTTTAAGTTTACCGAAACAGAAGTGACAGAATATCAATTTGTTTTCTAACTTCGTGTCATATTTGAGAATCAAATAAGTAATTACATGAGAGTAAATTGGATTTATTTCAATATTATATTTGCAGTCCACTTGTTTTATTTGATTGAAATAAGATAGCCCTTCATTTTACAGAAAACGTGCTCTAATATTATATTTCTTTTTTGGCTTCTTCAGAGTTTGTAGTTTCTCAGCCATAAGTCGAAAACCTTACTGACACGTAACATGTAACTGACTGGCTTAACACTGGAAGTGTTCCCCGTATTAAGGTGAGGAAAGTGATAAATAGTCCCAAATCTCTTCCTTCGCGATGAGGTGACTTGCAAACTGGTGCCAATGTATTCGTGTCAGCTTCCTCCATCGTTTGCATTTCCCAAACCCCCAAATTTGAATGAAAAATAGGACCTCACAGATAATGTATTTGCTTAGTCCATGGGTGCAACCATGTCTAAATATAGGTCAAATTGTCTCCCTAAAAGGGGACAATTTTATCTTTCATTTTAGAAAATACGGCATTTTCAGTCTTCTCAGATTTTTCCAAATGTTCAGATGCCTCTAAATAATCCAAATTTTCCCACTTAAAGGAAGCAGATTTCAGGAGTCTCGTCCTTTCTGTTGTTCCTCATAGAGCTTTTGGTGTAATTTGTTTTGTTACTAGAGATGATATAGACAAATGTATCCTAACACTACGTAAGGATCCTAGACAGCTCAAGGGATTACTGAAAGGAAACTTAAGTGGTTCACCTCTCAGACTCCTGCTCAAGATTAATGGTAACAGAATTGGTTCCCTCCCCTGCTTCTACCCACAATATTATTTTGCAAAATGTGTCAAATCAGACTCTTACAATTCCGTATGATTTTTGAATCTGAATTAATTCCCATGGTGAGAAGGCAAAGATCATTTTGCTTTTGTTTTTACTTCCTCATTGATGCAGAATTATTTTGGAACATGCTCTATTAGAAATTATTTCTGTATAAAACAGAACATTCTTTATCTAGAAGTGTACCACCCCTCTAGGCCAAACAGAATTTTGGTGAAATATGTGCAGATCTTTGCCAAATCCCCGAGCCACTGTGAGTCACTCCATTCTACACAAATCAAACTTACGCATTTATAATTAACATGAAAGAAACTCCAAATGTGACAATTGAGGTTTTACCAGCCTGAAAATTACAGCCCTACCATGATAACTGAAGTTCTGAAAGCAATGAAACTGAAATTTGGCCACCAAAAGCTGTATTTATGTGTTCATTCTAATGGTTGTGACCACCATGAATTCTGAAGGGAATTAGCAATCCCGGTCCAGAAGTAGTCACAGCACGTGCAGTGTGCATGGAACAGCCAAGTATCTGCACATGAAATAGCAGCTGTCAGCCAAAGGAATGATCTCTGTCAGTGAAAGGCTATGTCAGTCTCCTGAATCGAAGGAGTTGCCTACAAAGGCCTAGGCTGAAGGTCATTAATACTGCATCACCTGCTGGAGTGCTTAATGCAGCACTTGCTCATTGGGTGCTGCCAGTCTTTCAGAAGCACTAAATTCTCATCTGCTTTTTCTGACAGATAAATCAGTTTGCTCTTTGCAAAAAGCAAACTGATTTGGACCTTCTTATTTCAATTTGTTTCTTTAGATCCTTTCAATAAAATCATACTGTTTATTAATTCATGTGACTGTGAAAGTATTTTTCTAGCATTCTACAATGTGCAGACTGGAAACACTGAGCTCACCTGTGTTTCCGTGTGGAATTGGCAGGACTCCCATCCCTTTTGTTCACCCTCCAGCATATTCTGTAGAATCATAGAATAATGGATGGGAAGGGATCATGAAAGTTTTGTTTTCCCTCAGGGAAAATCAGAAATGCTTAAAGCCATTCCTGACAGCTTATTCATCTAACCTGGTTTTGTGGAGACTTCACAACCTCCCCAGATGATCTTACCAGCGCTTAGAAAGTTTTCTTAATGTCTTTCTAAATCTTTTTTTTCCTGCAGTTTTCTTGTCCTATCTTCATCTGGACTTAAAGAACAACCTACTGCCTTTCTATTTGCAACAGTCTTACATATATTTGAAGGCTATTAGCATACTTACTAATATTTTGTCCAAGATGTATGATGTACATTTTCATTTATCTTTTCTTTTTGCATTGCAGGACACGTAGTCAGACAGGCTGTGTCATAGAATTCACCATCTCCAGTGTTACTCAATCCCAAGATAAAGAGTTTGCCCACTGGCTTTTAGCAAGAGGTGATATAAATGTGCATCAGCTCAGGAACAGGCCAAAGATAAAGTTCTTATTGTTCTACCCTCTTGGGTGCCTCATTGCTTCATTTAGGAAGCAATTTGCTTCTGGTTTTATGTTGTTAGCACATTACTTCCCAGATGTAGGGACTGAGTTATTATGGCTTCTTTGTCAGTAGCAGTAGAAAGGATTAAACCCCAGTCTTTTGCCCAGATCTTGTGACAGTGAGGAAGAGAGAGAACTGGAGGTTAACTGAACTTCAGAGACAGCTCCTTGGTATGCTGGTGCAAGCAATACTCTGTTCAGAGAGTGGAGGAACTGTACACAGTGAACAAGAGACTTGTCTTGAGACTTAGTGTAATTATTACTTTACTTGCCAGTATCTAATACTATTTAGCAAATAAATATTTTCTTCCGCCCCCCCCCCCCTTCTGATGAAGCTACAGGTATGTCTCTTGACCACAGAAGGCAGGTCAGTGTCATCAGTAGGGTCTACATCTGCCAAAGGGCTGGGCTTCATCACTGTCTGCAGATGTCTTCAGTAGCTGGAACAGCTCACCTAAGCATATTGTTTCATAATCTGTCTGTGTCTTTATTACCTTGGGTTGCCTTAGTCCTACCACCGTTCTCTTTATGACTTCTCACCTTTCTTATCTCTTCAGCAATATCTCAAAATTCAATCAGCTGAATTGTTCATGTATAAAACGAAGAAAAGCCATTTTGAGATATTCAAAGCTATTTTGTCAACTGGAATGTTTTCACTATGTATTTATATGTACTAAGTGCAAATATATTATGTGATTCTCTTTTCTAATGATTTATGGCCCTTTTGTGATATGGGCCGTCAGTTTAAATTTGTACTGCTGCTGAATTTATCTGACAGTAAGCTATAATTCTGACATGCAACTACAGTGGTGTAAACAATATCTTGTTTTACTGGTAAAGAAAGCCAACCTCAGAGGCTCCTCTAAAAGAGTAACATGATAGTGGATGGGTATATTTCCTGGGGCTCTATAAAGACTGCAGGGATTTTTTCTCCAAAGGTTTTGAGTTTCTGTGATATGTGTAGCTTTGTTGTTGGGTCTCAGTTATTGTGTTTGGTTGATGATGGTATTTCACAGATTAATCCAAAAGAGGAACCAAGTAGCAATGTGAGAGAAACAGCAGAGAAGCTAGGAAGGCTCCTCCTTGTTCGGGGTACTGGTTTTCATTTCTTTGGAGTAAGATGAAGTGCTTTTTTTAGCCCTTTTGCACAATTACTTAGAACCCCGGGGAGGAGTTGCTCTTTTCACTCTTTTCCACTTCCTTCCCAATCCAGCTGTGTCAGAGGACAAGGTCACCATCCTCAAATGCTCTTTACTACTACTCTGAAGGAGTGGAGTTTGTGAGAGTGCTGTCTAATAGGCCTCTGACAGAGCCAGCTTGGCAAGTTTAAACAGTTTTTAAATGGATAGTCTGTGCTATCTCAGACAAATTTGCTTGAAGAACTGTAGGAGTGTTCCTGTAAATATATTCAGTAGAGTTATCCTGTAAATATATTCAGTAGAGTTATCTCCACGAGGGAGTGATGAAAAGTGGCTGGCATTGATCATCTCTCCCACTAAGAGAGCTGGATGGGGAGATGATGTGTCTCCAGCCTGGTCCTGAGGCCAGCAGGAAGTGCCACTGGCTGTATCTTCAGAGGGGACTTGTCTGTATATGAATGTTTTCTCAGTCCTATGCTCTTTATCCATGCTGATTTTCTCAGTTTAGCATTAACCTTTCCCTAAATACCTTAAACAGAAGATCCTGTTATCCCTGCAGGAATTAGTCTTATAAATAGTAATGGGAGTTTACACCTGAGTTAATCCAGCATAACTTTTCCTTTCATCTTGAAATTTACTGTGCATCACCTGAATTACATTAACTTACCTCTTAGCCTGTGGTAAACTTAGTGATTTCATCTCAGCCATGCAGTAATAAAAATAAAAACGAAATACATCAGATTATTTAAAGGCACTGTAACCATTTCCATTGAATCCTCATCTATTTTTTTTGTATGGAGATGACTTTGCTGTTGAAAAAACACATTGTATTTGAAAATTGGAAGTGAGAGAGGTGGGAAGAAGAACTTAAAACTCTTCTTTTGACTACACTGTGCACAGCAATATGATGTCTAGTTTCATCATGTTTAATTTTTAGTGAAATATTTTGTTTATAACACACATGCCACATAACCTGTAATCCAAGCTAGTCACAACAAAGGAAACCTGGAAGAAAAAATGACAAATTTGGTAGAAATGCAGTATTACAAATCTCACCTGTATTTGATCTGCAGGTATCCATTGCCACTTGTGCTTGTATCTATGGAACACTTCCTCTGCACTTCAGAGCTCATATGATAGAACGATGTGTTTTGTCATCATCAAATCGGGCAGCACTTGAAGCTGCTTAAGCAGCGCAGTGATTGCAGTCGATGGGGTGGCATAACCTTTCTGAAGGTTATTCTGACACCTAGAACCCTTGGTGCTGTACCATGTGAAACTGAGAAAATGCCTATGATCATTCAGCAGGTTATTTTTCCATTTAAAACACCAACATTCCTCTCTCTAGCTAAAAAGGGCCTATGTTTCCATTTCACATACCATGTTAGCATTGCTTATGCAGCAAAGTTTACACCATCATCTTCAAAAAGACATAAATGGGTTACATGCATTGACCATCCATTGAAATTCAGTGGCATTTGGACACCAGATTCATTTGTGCACCTTTAAATACTTTGATTTTAATTAGCAATGACCTTTACAATACTATTTAATCAACCGGTGATTCTCTATCTAGTCATAATTTTTTTTTCCTAATCTCTTACTGTTTGAAACTAATGGAACTCATATCAATAGACCTCTTAATCCGCTAATCTAGCTAGCTTTTTTCTTATCAATATGAGCCTGACTTTCAAGCAGCTCCTTCTTTATGCTTTGCTTAGGGTTCTAATATATGTGCTTAATGTCTTTGATGGATTAATGAGTAAAGCCAAGCCTGTTGTGATATGCCGCTGGATCTACGTCTATTACAACTTTTCCTTGTGGCAAAGACGGTTCGTGAGGTTTCAGAGGCACAGAAAGCAATGAAATTATTTAATGTGTACTTGGCTAGAATCTGCATTCCTTTGGAAATCTCCCAGTTTAGAGTGGGGGTAGGCAAGGGAGGTGCTAGCAAGCCGTGGAGAACATCAGTAAAATAAGTTGGACATGAGACCCAGAAATGTGAAGGCTCAGAGTTTGCCCTAAATACTGGTTTTAGGGGAATGCTCAAAAGTCAAGACACTATGAATAGGCAGCAGTCTTTTGCAAAGGAATGTTACACCAGTCTGAAGTTAAGAGCTGATGTCCCTAGAGTCAGACACAATGGTAGGTATGGTAAAAGCCATTGCTTGCAGTGTCCTGCTTGGCTGGTACAAGTCAGGAGCAAGCACAGTGGAGTCCAAAGATGCATGCTGCTGTAAGAGCAGAATTGGGCATCATTTCTACATGCTGTGGGATTTATTTGCTCTTCAGGATTTACAGTCATCTTTGACAATTGCTCCTTGCAGCCACAAAACCAAGTACATCCTACACTGAAGCAGAGCAATAACAAGATTTGAATAATAGGGACTGCTCCTACACATCTTGCATTAAAGCAGCTAAGTGTTTAACCCATGAATAGAGCTCCTATTATCTTTGTTTTTGAATCCTCAGTATAGATCACTTAACCACTGCAAGGAATCCCATGAGACACCAACAACATCAGGGAACAAAGTCAGGCAAAAAGGATTGCATCTGCTAGAGCTTTCTAAACACATTTTTCATATGAGCACAGAGTCAACTTGAATATTACTCCTCATATAGATTAACCTAAGACAGATTTCTGCAGAGCATGAGGCTGTAAGAGAATTTGGCCAGATAGTTTTTCACTGAAAACCTCTGCCAATTATGTACAGCACAAAGGAGAGACTAATGCATAAAATGCATAATATGCCTCCTCCTTCACAACGTGGGGCTTATAAATAAACGGTACAGACCCTATTTGCAGTTTCCATCTGTGCTCAGGTGAATGCAAGTCTGAGATAATCTGTTTCAGTATAGTTCATCTAGCAAAATGAGCTCCCACATTTGTGGGTTCAGTTTCCAGGCCAGAATGTGGCCATTTGAGAAGTTTAAGTGTTGTTTGGTGTCAGATACTGTCTCATCAACAGTTGTGTAAATCGGAAGGACTGTAATTGAAGAGGTAGTAGAAGTGTAGGGTCTACCTGCATATAACTGAATGAGAAGAAACCTAAAGCCTCTCTGCTGGCTAACAAGCAAATTATCTTTCTTACTTGAATATATTTTATAAATAGTAACTGATCATTAACAAATGTATAGTATTCTGGCTTTTTACTTATGTTTTAATGCCTAAAACAAATGTTAGGTTGACAATACATCCATCAAATCTCTTTGTTTAGCCACAGAAATGTTACATACTAAAAATGGTGAAGAAGTCTGTTTTTTCCTCTACCCTTAACCCAGTGACTTGGAAGGAGCCTCTTCAAGTCAGTCCTTCCAAGGATTGCTGGGGTCAGACTCCAGTTTCATCTTTGGTGTTCCTTCTGAGATTGCAAACAGACACTTGTGAAGATGGCAGTTGTGTGCAAAGGAAGGTGAAGAGATTAAAGCTACGAAATGCAATCAATCTATGCTACCAGCCAGCTGCAGTCTGCTCTTTTTATGAGCGTATTTTCAACAATGTTTTAGCAGTAGTTTTGCAAGTTAAATGAAGGGCTATATATTAAAACAAATGGGCTTGCACATGCATTCATGCAGTCTGTGTTAAGAGTTGGCCGTTCCCTGCTTTGTGGAGCAGCAGCCGTGCTGAAGAACAGATCTGGGACCGTGGCTCTGCTGTGGACCTGCCTGCATGGCAAATCAGAACAGTTCAGATTTTTCTCTGCATGATCTGATTATGGACTAGACTAGTTCTTAGTTTCAATATTGCCACAGGATTTGGATACAAATACACCTCTCATGAAATGTGAAGACATTTACTGTTAGCCAAATGAATTATAGAAGCTAATTTCTTAAGAAAAAGCTTAGCAGGTCGCTGCCAAGCAAAGAGACACTTAAGGATGCTGGTTGCTGCTCCTTACTCTGCTCCTCTGAAGTTCTCTTTTTTAGGTCTGCAATGAAGGAAAACTGAAGCTCTCCTCAGATAAATCAGATAAGCTTTTGTTGAGCTGGACAGTTCATTTCCTAGTTCAGCCACAGGCAAAGCTCATCCAGAGACAAGAATGTGTTGCATATGAATTTTCAGGGAAAAACACCTCCTACCTACTAGAGAACAGCGACGCGAAAACTGTTTCTGAATATGCAGGTAGGAGAAGAACAACTTTAAAACCCTATACAATTATTTTACAAACACATAAAAAAAAAAAGATCCTAACAAATCACTGTTGACCAGTTGTTACATTCAATTTCAAGCCAAGTTTAGTTTCTGAATATTTTAAAACTGATTTGCATATCATTGTTCCATGAGGCCTCACTGCAGCAAAGCTTGTAAGTACATGCTTTATTTGAAGCCCTTGGAAATGCCACCAAATTCAATGGGATCATATGTGTCATTAAGTGCTTTTCTGGGTTGAGACCTAGTTCTTTCAATTCACAGGAATTTCCAGGTGCTTATTTAGGTCATAAGAGATCTGAAATATTTTATTGTAATTGTTCTTCAGGAAAAGAAAAACCTGATGCAAACCCTTGGTTTCACTAATCATCAAGAATGGTGTGTCACACTGTTACATGAAATTGCAACTACTTATTAGAAGCCATTCTGGGGCAAAAGAGAGCCCTGTATTCTAATAGTCACTTTACTGAGGATGTAGTTTGTATTGAATTGGATTGTTTATGTGTTGTCAGAACTTACAACATGGCTCAGAATTAATCAGAATTAAAATTCACCGTAACATAGCATTTTGTTTGATCTTAAAGGTGGCTTGCATATTATATGCAAATAACTTGCTATATGAACTTACTGAAGAATTTACTTTGAATTGTTTTACGAGCACGCTGTAATCTCTGTAGGCTCTACTACTTATTTTCCCCTTTCACTGAATATTTTGTTTCTTTCCTAAATCTTCTCTGCCTTTACAAGAGGTAACACTTATTAATGCCAATCCTGGGGTGAACTGTTGTAATTTAAGTCTCAACCCCTAATCTGTATTCTGTGAGCTAAGGTGCTTTACCAATAGCATCTATTTGTCTATTCAGAAATGCCTGTACATGCCTAAATTTTGCACATATAAAGCTATTGGAGTAATTCTGCAATATAGCACATGCATTGTGCACCTACGGTGGGTTACAGGGAAGCATGTTATTTAAGTTCATACATGAAAAGCGGATGACTCCTGCACATCACATCATTGCCAGAACAGTTACCCTTTGTGGAAAACACCTCTTGGCCTTTCAGAGCAGAATGTTCTCCAGGCAAACATGTTTTCAGACACGTGCCGTGCCCACAACTTGGTAATAAAATGGTTGGAAGGAACCAGTAATTTCAGCACTCAGTTGTCGTGTACCTGTACTATCCAAAAGGTAAAACTGGAGTCATTTAAGCATCTCCATTTACCAGGCAGACCTGAAGGAAGTAGAAACAGCAGGACTTAGTACCTCTTGTCCAGTGTCCCTTAGAGAGACCACAGAGGGCAAGCAAGCCACTACCTCCTGTAGCCCTCGCTGAAGGGTCAGCACATCTGCAGTGCTCTTCTGTGAGATAAATACCAGTTTTCAAAACTGATGGGGCCGTGATGATGGGCACCAAACCACACCTTTTCCTTGAAGGTGGTTACAACAGTGTGCCATCTCCACACAGAGGTAAATTGTGCAGCTACGGTCACTCAGACCAGCAGACCAACCACTGGTTACGTGTATGTGCAGGTGGTCACTACCTAGTAGCCACTGCTTCAGCATGGTAGCAGCAGCCAGCTCTGGAGATCCCAGGCAGCTGGTATGTTTTCTATGACGCTGCTGATATGGACAGATTGGTTTACCAGCTCTTTGTCCTCCCAGCCTTAAGCTCATGAAAGCAGAAATCATTATGAGGCCAAACCTATACAGATGTTGACGTTCATTTCAAGATACTTCTGCAGCTACTGCAGAACTGCTGTTAGTTAGCTGGCTCATGAGGATTTTCCTCTGGCTCCTCCATCTCCCTAGGGCTTCAAGAACCTGCCTTCTTGTCAAGCAAAGATTGGAACTTTTTCCCTACAGAAGCATGTTTGCTACATTCTCAATGAATCTTGCATCTTTTGGTCCTATATATGGAGGTTTCTTCATTGTGATGGTAGATCTGGAGCATAGATAAAAGTCAGTGCTCAGAATATTAAAAATGAGAGTAATTCTTGAAGATTGTAAAGGAGGTATCACCTTTACTATAATCTTCCCTGATTCAATAACAAGTTTTTGCAATGTGTTACCAGTTCTACAAATTCAAAAGCTATTAAAATGAGAAGTCACATGGGGTACAATGCGGTCATCTTTGTCATGTATCTTCTTCCTCCAAAAGCTGTATTTCTTTAAAGGTATATCACGTATCCTGTCTGAATACTTCTTTCGCTTGTAGCATCCAAATTATAGACAAACAGATTCTTGCACCCGCTCTTGTTAATGCCTATTTCAATGCAGCAAGATTAATGACAGTTATCAACCTTATTTGCTTAAATTTGTATAACTGTCTTTGGTTTATAATATCCTTGATAAGTCTGTATTCTTGACAGCCCAATTTCAGAGTTAAACTGAAACACTTCTCTGCTAACTCGCAGCAGGAAATGCAGAATGCCTGTGCTGTTCCTCTCTCCCAGGGCAAACAGCACCTTCACACTTCCCCTCCCCGTGAAACTTGGTCCAAGGGTTTGAAGAATTTAGGCAGAAGTTCAGCAAAATATCACTGTCACACATGGGCATACAGTACCAGCTCCACCTAGCAGCCTGTTTCTGTGGGACTGCCCAGTGCGGTCAAGGGACGTGGGTGCATCAGTGGCAGGGAAATGATCTCCTGGGTTGACAGAATCTCATAAAGAGTGTTCCCTGACATAAAAAGTTGTATTAAATCAATTAGCACAAAATGGCCCTGTTTATGAAGAACAGCCACACTATTTCATTAGATATTTTTTATAGGAAACTTTCATAGAGGTGAACTTGTATCATGTCAGGAGCTTAAGCATAAAACTTTGTCTTAAAACACTGTAGAAATGAAAGAATATTGAAATCTTCTTTACAAAGCTTGTTTCCATTTTAATTATTGTTTCTGCAGCAAACAACAGTGATGTCTCAGAAGAAATTCAGACACAGGGAAAATGTTGCAGGTGACTAGGGAAGAAACCTCTACATAAACTTTGCATCAGTATGTTGTAATAAGTGTAGTCTGAAAAGATCCGTTTGTGTGTTGAAACACTGGCTAATCATGCAAACACCATCTACAGTGTCACTCTTGGTGAAAAAGTCTCTTTTTTCTTCTCTTCCCCTTTGATTTTCCTTCTTTGGGTACCACCTGTCTTTTTCTGTCAAGTGGAAAGACAAAAAAAAGAATAGCAAAACTCAGAATGAAAGCCCAAGCCAAAAAAACCATTTCCTTCTGAATCTAAACTAAAAAGTGCTATTTGCAGCAGGCAGTGGCTGGTTCTAACTTAGACAATCCAGAGTAGATCACCTTCATGAGTCTTCCAGACTTTACAGCTTAGCAACTCAGAAGGAGAATAATACAATTTTTAGCTAATGAGAGAATATCAGGAAAAAAAAAAAAGAACTGCAGGAAGCTGTGAACTGCAATATTTCCTTCCTGAAGACAGAATGCCACATGGCAAGAACAGATGGGTAATCCTTCCGTGATTATCCTCAACCACTGGCTGAAAGAAAAAGCTGTCACAACACTGAGGGCTGTATATAGAGTACATATACATGACATTTCCCCTCCTTGGTACTAAATGGTTATATATCTTAAGAGATTATAAAGGAAAAGTGAGGTTTTAGTGTGACAGCGAAGGGAATAGTTCTTCCATTTTCATTCACTTCTTGAAGTGGAGCATATGCCAAAGTCCTGAATTAAAGTTATCTCTCAGAAGGAAGAAGTAATATATATTGCACATAGGTATTATATATTTTATATAAATTTAATATAGAAGAGTACCTGCTTTTATTGTCTTTGACTATACTGACCCAGAAGTGAAAAATTCTTATTGCTGTTGCTAAGTTATAGATACTATTACCAGAATAAAACGCTGGTGTTAAAAATCTGACTTTTGCATATACATTGATGCTAGAGTTTGCATTTGCAAACTATGAAGTGGTAAAATGGAACAAGAGTGAATTAAGAATGGCTTGCTGCAATCTCTAATTTTCTAAAACCACCACCAGAACTAAAGGCATTTCTTGCACACAGTGGTCACACCTCCATTGACTTTAGTTTTGTAATGCATGCGAAGGAAGAACCTGGCTTTTATAATTGTCGCTGTTTATCCTGGGAGTGGAGAGATGCAGCAACACACAAATTCAGCAAGAGCAGGCAAAAGAAGCAACCTTATTAAATTATAACCCTGTTTATATATACCCTAGTCCCATAGGGCGATTGGTCAGTGATCACCCATCTCCTAGGGTGATTGGCTAAAGTTCTACAACACCCATTTCAAAATA